>JAYJMA010041731.1:0-11278 GCA_036873895.1 Parotocinclus cabessadecuia
CTCTCTCTATATATATATATATATATATATATATAGAGAGAGAGAGAGAGAGAGAGAGAGATTTGGAGCGAAAAAGGTGTGACATCGGCTTAAATAAAGAAAAGTACTGTTGTGTTATTTTGAACATTTATTTATTGTCGTCTTCAAAAGTGTAGCCTTGGGAAGCAATTTTAATAGTGTTATTTCAAAATACTGTACAATTTGAAGCATTCTCTGACGTTGTCAATCCGCACTTAACTGTGCTAATTTAAAATAAATGAATAAATAGGGACTAGGGACTTTTTGCTTTTATCTACAGTAACACAACTAATTTATTCAAAGTCAGTCAAAGACTAGTAAGAATAACTAGTCATGTAATGCCAAAACATAACCCTATTGAGTGTAGAGCAGTCGGGAAAGCAGATTTTTTTTTTTTTAAAGAGATCCCATTTCTTTATTCTTTATGCTCCAAAACTGATGCCCATGTGCAAGTGACCAATCAAAACAGACTCACCAGTAACTTTGATGGTCATGTTAAAAGAGCATATTTTTTTTCACCACACCTATTCTTTGGTTTGTTTGTTTTTATTAAGCATCACTTTTAATCTTTTTCATGCATTGTAGCCACATTTGGCCATTTCTTTAGGAATTTCCTGAAACACAGAGCAGTTGTGACATGTGCCTTCTAATTTCGTTTGCACAGAGACATCACCCCAAATATATATGAAGTCTGTTACTTCAACTTCCTCCTTTTATAAACCTCCCTCATTGCTGTATTTTTCCCATCTTTGCGTGCATTTGATGATGTCAAAGTCGCATTAGTTCCAATCGCAGTGGTCAGATGGTCACATATCAGATCTGTATCTGATTTAAAACATGTGTCACACATGAATGTGGCTCAAGATCAGATTTGTGCCACTTTAGCCTGGGAATGTGAACGTAGATGTTGACCTGGTTGCTTTCCGGAGCTTTCCAATTATATGATGGCCTAACTGCATGTAAATGCACTGACTAAATTACAGACAAAATGTGCTTTTCTGGTGTTACAGGATTATTAAGTGCATGCCAACACAGTGCTGTTGATGTACTCATTTATCACAAATTCTATTAAGTGTTACGTGATGGACTGCTACCTTTACTCTCCTCCCTCAAAGATCCCAAGCTTCATCACCCATGCTCGCCCTGGGATGAGATTTCTGCCATTCAGATTTTGCTGTCCACATAAAATTGTCACAAAAGTTTTGTGGGACTCTAAAGACGTGCAGTGTTTACATTTCGTTTACAGTAGTTGTTTTCATCATGTTGTCCTTCCATAAACACTATTCTTGTCCCCAGTCTTTTACTGTTACACTTGGGTTCTTCTTTTGTAATTGGTAAACCCACTTTTGTCATTAGCATACAGGTTTAAACACTTTCGTCTACGATACATCACGGTCATTTAAGCTAAACACAAAATTGCCACTGTGATCGCCTTAGTCACCTAAACCCAGATTTAATTCAGAGTTAGAATTTCACCTTTTATAACAGTAAACCACACAATACCTGTTTTTTACATTTCTCAAGTTTCTCTTTCTCCTGGCTGGTGAAGAACTTTCCGATCTTTTTGTTCCAGCGAAGGAGCCATTCATATACAACAGCAAACTCTCCGGTGGTGACATTGAGGGCATAATACACACTCCGACCCAGCCTCTTACTCTCACCTCACACACACAGACACACACAGACAAACACACACAGAATTACATACCTATAAAAAAAAACTGTCTGTTCTTTCACGCTTCATTAGTGATCACCTTGGCTAAATGTGTGCTACAAGTACCATCTCAGAAACCTTACCTATACATTTCCCTCTGTGAACAACCACCTCTCCCATGGTACTGTTGCTGAAACGTATAACTTCATGAGGACTAGGACTGTCTTCACTGTAAGTATCCCGCCTTAGCAATGAAACAACAGAGACACGATTTAGGCATTGTACAGAGGGACTGTACAGAGATATTGTGTTTATAAACTCAATAACTAAAATTACTGAAAACACCTTACACCACAACGTGTTGAAATAGAGGTGGTAGGAGTAGTAGGCTTTAATATACACCTGTGTCTGCTGCTGGAAGTGGTCCGCCGCCTGTTTGAAGATCCCCTTCTGTTCTCAACAGTCTCAGTGTGAGGTCCAGGTGAACTGGAACTAACTGATGTCAGGCTTCCTGCAGCAGGCTGTGCCACAGTCTCCATTTGAGCTGTCTGTATCATATTCAAATCCAACTTACAGTACATCATTGTAGTGGTCTAAAACTACAGCAAAACTAGATGGCATTACTAATTTATTACCAGTTTAGATTAACTGTGGTGATTCATGAAGCTTAACAATAACATTGTGATCACTATGGATCACACCGCCTCTTGTTTGTCTCTTAGATGGAATGCGTTAGCCTAGCAGTAAAGGTACTGGACTGTGGACCCCACCTCTGCCAAGCTGCCACAGTTGTGTCCTTAAGCAAGGCACTTAACCCACCATTGCATGATCTGTCAGACTGTATGAGTTGTAAGTCGCTTTGAGTAAGGTCATCTGCTAAATGCCATAAATGTAGATGCTACACCAGCCTTATTCACTTAATTTCTTATTTACCTGGTCCTAGTCAGGGTGCGGGGCCTAACCAGTGGCACAGGGCATAAGGAAGGTACAACCCTAGACAGGGTGCCAATCCATCGTATACTCATGCACTCACACACTAAGGGGCACTCTAGAAACACTAATTAACCTAACAAAGATCTATTTGGAATGTGGGATGAAACTGCAGTACTCAGAGAAAATCCACACAGACACAAGGAAAACATGCAAACACCACACAGATGGAACCCAAAGGATCTCAGAGCTGTGAGACGGCAGCGCTAAGGCTAGACTTTAATAGCTTGTTCCTCGGATGTCCCTACTTAAGAATCTACTGAGGAGGGAGGAAAGAGAATTAAAATAAATCTTTATTTTTTTCAGCACTTTTCAATTTCTTGAGGACTATGTGGAATCAATACAAGGAAGGAGGAAGAAATAAAAATAAATTTTTATTCAAAAATAAAATTTATGTAACCTACAATTAAATTAAAGTGAATCTGGAAAAAAAATTAAATGAACAGAAGAAAACAATTAATTTTAATTTATTAAATTAGTTTAATTAAAAGTTTTTTGAATTTCAACCATTGGTGAAATCTGTGAAACAAGCAATAAAAAAAATGTCTGGCCTAACCACTGCACTACTGTGAAAATTGATGTGGTGGTTCTCAATAGTGGGGAGGCACTACCTGGTGGTGTGAGTGCACCTATTGCAAGGGCACAGCAAGGTAAATGAATGAAACATTAAGATACATAACACAGGTCACGTTATAATTCCAGTATAAAGGTGGTTGCACATTTAGTTTGTCAATTTTGTTTTCTTCAGCAAGTCTTTATATATTACAATGTTTAAAATGAATTCCAGGCTCGAAAATATCTACAAAAGGGGGCACTCCAGAACAAGTTTAAGGACAACTGTCCCAATTGGGCTAGACAAGAGAGCACTTCAAAGCTCTTTTGATAAACACTGATGCATCTTTATTTATCCATTCATACTTTAGCCATATCTCTATGCAATAATTATTCAGTGTCACAGCAGACACATATGCCCATCTCTTTCAGCAGTGTTGGTGCCCCTTCTAGTGTTTAAAACTGGTCCTGCACTATGGGTTGTACAGTTCCAAATAAGAATACATTGGAAGAGTATAGCAAAAATGCACAAACCAAAACATATATAACGGCATGTAAAATTCAAACATTAAAAAATTAAAATACAATTTTTTTTTACAAAAAAAAAAAAAATAAATCTGTGTTTCTTATATGTACTTCTATATGACTTCTATTTCATTACAGACAATATGAACCCAGGGTATTTAATGTTTTGTCTGGTCAGTTTCATTTTATTTATTAATGAATACCAATTCCTGCATTTCAGGCCAATACACATTCCAAAAAAGTTGGGATGGGGGAATATACAAAAACTACTATGATGTTATTTCAAACAGGTGATGTCAACAAACGATTGTAATCATGATCACAAAAGCAGTATCCAGTGGTCAACAACTGTATGAGAAAATTAAACTGTTTAAGTTATTTTTAAACTGTTTAAAAATAATGTTCCTTAAAAAAAGACTGAAAGGGATTTCTAATTTAACTAATTTAATTAGAATGAATGTTGCTCTAAAATCTCAATGTATTTTTCTGCATTAATGCTGCCATAACTGAATTGAAAACAACATTTGCCACGTATACTGACAAATCCATACCATTACAGACACTAGGTTTTGGACTTGTAGCTGATAATCTGGATGGTGGTCTTTTCGGGTGCTTTTGTATAAGGTGTCAGCTTTGTTTTCTTTCTGCCCATCTTTGCTCCTCACAGTCTCAGCCATTCAGTGAATTCTGCTTTTGTATCGTTGAATGATATCAAATCACAATCACCTGCTGACATCACCTGTTTAAAACCACATGGTTTTATTTATTTTTTTACATATTTTTAAATGAATTATTAACTCTACATTGCCCATGTCTCAGATTTTTTGGAACGTGTCGCAGATCTGAAATGCTCGATTGGACAATTGAAATTTAGTTGATCACACAGAATATGAAATATCTTGGTTTTAGAATGTCAGCAATGAAATAAAAACCAATGTAAGACAAATTGCAAGGGTTTTATTTACGTATGTATTTCTAATTCCAAATCAGAAAAAGTTGGGACGGCATGGACAATTAAAATAAAATACACATTGTTTTGGACCTTTACTTGTGAACTGTATGAACCCGAGATATATATTCTTTATAAACATTCATCAGACTTTTTACTGAAGACAGTTTGGATGGTTCTATTCACTTTTGGTCCAGAGCACATGGCATACATTTCTTTTTAAAAAAGATCTGAAATACTGATTCAACCTTGGCACAATACACGTTTCCACTGTGTTGTTACCCATTCTAGATGCCTCTGAGCCCAGAGAAGTTGATGCCACTTCTGGACATGGTTAACATGAGGCTTCTTTTTTTTACACAGTTAGGTTTTAAGTGGCATTTGTTAATGCAACACTAAATTGTAGCACTTTATTGATGAATGATAAGTCTTGATGAAGTGTTGTTTGAGAGTTCAGAGATCACAGGAGTTCAGCTTAAGCTTGAATCGATCTCCTTTATGCACTTAAATTATTCCAGATTTATTCAATCTTTTAATGATATTATGCACTGTAGATTGAGAATCCTTATTTGAGAAACAATGAGTGCGTTTAAACACACTTAATAATCTGATCATATTTCTGCAGGATTATTCAAGTGGTTATGTATATATATGTAGTCAACATACACTGATTTTGAAACCAGATTTCAGCATGTAAAGACTAAGAGCACATGCTTCAGCTGAACAACCGTGATCTTTGCAAAAAAAAAATACATTTGAGATTTTAGAGCATGTGTTCTGCCTTCAAGACATTATTTTTTCAGTGATGTTCATTAATTTTTCGACACAACAATGCAAAAAGACATGCTGCACACCTTACGTAATCATGGCTGCAGAAGAAGTACATAAGGGTACTAAACTGTCCAGCCTGCTGTCCTGATCTGTCCAAAGTATGTAGTGTGTAAAAAATCTTGAACAACGTACCCTGTAATGTTATGCATCTTAAGACGTGTTAGCAGGAAGAATTTGACAAAATAACACCCGAAACTCTTAATCATCAGGTATCCTCTGTGTTAAAATGTCTTAAATTATGTGAAAAGGAGTGGAACATTAGAAAATTGGTACATGACCAAACAAAACATGAAATCTCTCGGTTCATGTCTAAAATAAAATAAATGTCAACAAAAAGTGAGAAACACTGCGAGTGTTTTAAAGATGCATTTTCCATACTGTCCCAACTTTTTCTGATTTGGGATAGTAATTAGAAACGATAATTTTATTAGATAAGATAACTTTATTAGAGCTGCATATGCACTGCATACCTGTCCTGTAATTCACACAAAATTCCAGTAATTAAAACACAATTGCATCAAAAATCTATTACCTGCTTCGCCATTTCTTTCTTCCTCTTTTCCTCTCGCCTCTCTTCTTCTCGCCTCTGGATTTCAGCAAGTATTTCATTTTGCTGTGGAGAGATGTAACCATTTTTAAACAAGGAAGTACATTAAGCATGGTTTCTGACCAAAACATACAAGAAGTGCTTGTTCAGATCCTGGCTAAGGCTTGTGACACAAAGCTAAATATGTAAAGCAAATTTGTGGAAGGCTCTTTAGAAAGGTTTCTCTTCTAAACAGATAACTGAATTCTCTGCATCTTTTGTACAACAGTGACATGAAGAGGGATGAAAAATCAACAGGTGCTATGATTTACATGTGTTTGAGGTCATAGAAGGAGGAGTATTTGTTATAAGACATTAGCATTCTTGCAAAAACAACATACCAAAAGTTTTGCCTGTTGGTTTGTAAGACCAAGTTGAAGACTATACCAAGCTACTCAAAATGAACACCTGCACTTGTGAGGTTGCTAGCTGGACCCTAGAAGATTGGAAACACGTGGTGTGGTCTGATTAGGCATGGTACCAATTGCGTGTCATGGACCACAGCTGCCAGTGGTTTAATACTGGTGAGGGGAGTGTTTTCATTGTATGGTTTGGGGCCTAAATTCGGCCTAAAGCATCACTTCGCCTAGCTAGTATCGTCCTACACAATACTAGTTCCTGTCCCATTACATTTGGTATCTTATAGGTAATATGGTATATTATTTGTAAGATTCCTGCAATTTATGTAAAGTGAGTACAACTGAAGATGCCACAATGTAAGAACTATTCAGAGTTCTCAGTTTGACACTAAGGATAGAGATAATAAAAAAATATCTTTTTAAACATTAAGTTGACAAAAAAGGCAATGCTGATACTGGGGAGGGCATCCCCACTGTATCCCAGCTGCCTTAAGGTCTATCGTGTTACTTTGTAATACTTTTGAGTTATTTTGAAATACTGTAACCTCCTTGTCAGCCCACTGGATTTGCACCATTCTGGGTAAGCACTAGGTGTGGCCGATATGGCCCTAAAATAATATCTTTAGTTCAGGTTACTTTTGCAATAACAATATATTTGGCAAAATATTTCATCTACATATAATTGCAACAACATATATTTCATACTAAAATACCTCAACTCTTAAAAAGTCACTTGACTTTCCTCGTACCTGGCTGCATGCTTCTGCTTGAACAGATTAGATCTTTCCTCCTTTTCTTGCTACATGACCTTTTGCATAGCTTACAGATCACTGTAGTTTGTTGTACATCTGATATTTTGTACCCAAACCATCTCCATACTACCAAAGTCGCTCCCCTTGATGGGTCAAACTCCATCACAGAACCACTTTCTGAAATATCTGTTACTTTGCCTTTGAGTCACATGATATAAGTACACCATACTCTGTGTAAATGCATTATGTCACTCCGCAAACTCGTCAGAATATCACATTATGGATGTCACGATGACACGATTTACAACACGAACGGCACACCCCTAGTAATCACTGGACATGACTATATGTGAAAATCCCATGAGATCAGCAGTTACAGAAATACTCAAACCAGCCCATCTCACACGTTCATTACCAACAATCATGTCATGGTTATAATTACTGAAATGACATTGTCTCCATTATGCTAAATGATTTGAACATTTCCTGAGATTGAGTTTTATGCACCGCACCACTGCCACACGGTTGAATAATTCTTAATACAGTCATCCAATCAGCCAATCCATCATCCAGACATGCTGTTAATAATGAGGAATGCACAGGCTGAGAAGCTTTTTCAGGACAGAGCACATCTCAAGTATCATTAAGCTTTATTAAGCCTGAATGTCACTATGCAAGTACCATCTGTTCTTCCAGCCTGCGGCGCTGATCAATCCTCTGCTGCTCCTCAAGGGCGAGACGCTCCTGCTGCCGCTGCTGGTTTTTCAGCATCTCCTCATGGAAAGAGCATGAAGGAGGAACATTGTGCTCAGTCAGGAAAGTCTGCACACAGTCTGCTAGCTCGTAGATCATCACCTGCAAGCAGGAACGGCCAGAGGAAAAAAAACATAATATAGCAATAAGCTATTATCCAAGCAAGTTACAAATGAGATACAAACATCAAAGTTAGATTGGGATGTACAAATTATAAATATATGAACAGGCAAATTAATAGTGCCACGTGCAAAATTGTTTCTTTAATAATCAAACTGAACTGTTTCTTTTAGCAGACATCAACATTTCCACATACATCGAGTGTTTCTGAATAGTGTATTTATTCACAAATAACTTTGGTTTAATAAGCAGCTATGCATCAATAAATAAGAACTAGAAATTGCAGTCAAGTGTAAGGAACTACCCAATAGCAAGGCCATAGAGGATTGTTCACGCATGCAGTATAATAAAGCCAAGCATGCATAACAGTATTTATTTCTGAAGCAAATGTACTTTTATTGTAAAACAGGCATGCATCTACACTGCTCACAAATAAATAAATAAATAAATAAAATAAATCGAAAACAATAAATCGTTTAAATTAATTTTTGTGAGCAGTATATTTCAGCTAACCGTTCAGTCCACACCATTACACACTCATTCAAAACCAGTCAACTAATCATGTTTTCCAAAATTAAAGCAAAAAGATACTTGAGAATTAACTGTTTTTGTTGTTTTTTTTAATTAGCGTTCAGTGTTGACTGACAACAGCAGAGCGCCTCAAAACTAAATTTGAAACTGACTTTATCTAAATTAAAAGGCCACACTTTAAAAGATGGCAATAAAGAAACACAACATAATACAAATGGGCAGTGCTTAAGTTGAACAAGCAGAGCAGTGACTGCTAACGTGTTTCTTTTATCCTTTTCATATTAATTTCGATAAAAGGCTGCACGATGCGAAAACGTTTTGGATGCTCTCCATTGTGCTGTAAACACAGAATCTCCCACAAGCAATACCTAATGATCCATGTTACTCAAGCAAGATTACACAATCACTTATGTTTCACTTATGGGCAGCAGGAAAGTTGGGATTTAGGCTAACACAACATAATGAGTTATAATAAAACATTTATGTAACTCACCTCGCCACATTTTTCCAAGGCCAGTTTGGACAGCTCAGTTTGGAGACTCTGAAGATTGTCATTGGAGAGACCTTTGGCATTCTTCAGTTCAATGTCTGGAGGTCTAGTTAACATTCAAAGTCAAACATTAAAAAGAAATGCACTAAATAACACTAATTATTACATAACTGCTGGAGCATAACATGCAGAACACTTTCAAAGTTCTATTTTTTCAGTTGCAAAACAAACCTTTGCCAGCTCCAAAATTATTGGCATGATGTAATGTTGTACATTTAGCTCATGATTTAATTTTTGATTCTCAGTTCACGATTCTATAGTCTCAAAATTACTGATTTTACATTTAAGATACATGTAAACAAAAATAACCTACTGCAATTTGAATATTAGAAAAAAATAATATTTTAAATATCTAGTAATATAAACAACTAAGTGCCATTTTAAATTTAAAATGTTAGCATGCCCAGATTTTCAAAAATCCTTTCGTATCAATTGTGTGTGTGTGTGTGTGTGTGTGTGTGTGTGTGTGTGTTTGTGTGTGTGTTTGTGTGTGTGTGTAAACATCCCAAATCGAAAACATCCACTTCACTTTGCAAGCCATACACAAATATATTTTAAATTACACAAATATTTCAATTTAAATACTTTAAATAATTCCAAATCTCATCAGTTTACATGTCCTTATTGCCCCTATTAGACTGATTAGGTGATTGCACCCTCTGGTGTTCAAAGAAGGCAATGACGTTATTAGATTAGTGCAACAGAAAAACGCACGTGATATGCCCATGATTACATTGAGACATTTTGTATGCTCCATCGTTACAGCTCTAATTGTTAGGCGTAAGAAGAAGGTGTTATCAGAACAGCTGTCTTAAGTCAGTCTCATGTCTTGACGTTCGAATAAAATAGGCATGTTGAATATTATTGTAAGACTCGTATCACACAAATACTGACTTCGTCAACAACCAATAGGCGAGTAGCACCAGATCAGAAATTCCATGTGTAGCTGGATGGGACAGCAGCAAAGCAAAGCAAAATGGACTAACCTGCATATACATACAGACTGTCTTTGTATGTTATTTGTTCAAACCTGAGTTTTTGTGAATACTGTTAAGAGAATTAAATCCTTATAGCATGATCACAGAGCAGTTATATGAAATATAGTTTGGTCTCTCCAACTGAATGATGGGAAACAATCTCAAAGGAATGAAGCTGCAAGTTCATGACTAAAAGCTCTGCTACTAAAACACTGTGGATGCGAGTGTTACTTTTCATTTTTCTTCTAATATACGGTCAGGATAAAAGCGAATGTTCTCCTTGAAATGAGAAAAAACTAGAAATGAGCATGAGTACAGGTGCCATCAATGATCATTCATAACATACGATTTCTCAAGTAACCAAAGGTAACTGAAGCACGAAGCATTAAGGGCTGAAGAGTAATAAAAGTAAACTGCACACTAGAGGGTTTTGTAGATGTTTTGTAGTTGACGACAGCATCAATAGGAAGCACGCAGCCCTGCAGCACAACACTGGAGAGAAACAATGGCTTGCAAAACCATTGGGACTCGGGATTAAAGCACTAGTCTTAGCAGTCTTGGTGTTGATCTGGTTAGACACACACTCATTCGAGTATTTAAGGTGGTTTAAGAGCAGTGTCTCGTGTTTAGATTATTTTGAGAGCACTGCAAATGTACTGTTATACAAGCTGCAGACTGACTACTTTACATAAGGCACTACACAAAAATAGTCTTTAATACAAACATTTTTATTCTTCAAACATCATCTGATGGACTTCCATTAACTGTGAAATGGACAATATTGTTTGTGAATGGCATGAAAAATGTGTTTTTCTTTAAAAAATAGGGAAATTTGCAAGTGTTCTCAAACTTTTCGGGCAGTAGTGTAGGTACACATATACAGACAGGAATACATATATACCAAAAGTAAATACCTCTAGTTTTATTATATCTTTTCAGCAGATGTTGGCTTGCTTACAGGCTCAAAATGACCAGAAAGAAAGAACTTTCTCTAGAGACTCGTCAGTCCATTGCTGTGCTAAGGAAGGAAGGCTACTCAATGAGATAGTGCCAAGAAAATATCCTACCATGCTGTTAACTACTCCCTTCGAAGAGTGATACAAACTGGCTCTAACAAGGACAGAAAGATCG
>JAYJMA010041742.1:0-25028 GCA_036873895.1 Parotocinclus cabessadecuia
CTTTTTGTTAAATAAATGTTCCTTGGTTTTTCCCGTATTTGTCGTCTGTCTGTGGATTCTGCATTATGGGCTCCGGTATAAACACCCGATAGGGATCCTGGGGATTTAGCGAGACTAGGAATGGTCTCGCGAGATCTCCCGGGGACCCTATCCTAACAATCTGAAGTCTTTTTTTCTTGAAATTCAGCCTTGGTGCAGATTTCTAACCACTTGAACGTTTTTATAATTATCCCACAGTAAGCTTTCCTTGGGAGGTGCCATTTCTGCATTTGTCACTTGAAATGGTAATGATGATGTAACGCGTACCGGAAGATGTCGGAGGCAGATGCAGAGTTCAGTGCAGGCAGACTTTATTGAAAACAGCAGGCAAAATCAAATCAAGGTCAAAACAGTCCAGAGTGGGTTTGGTCGCTTAAACTGCCCGTGGGTGTGACA
Organism: Parotocinclus cabessadecuia; assembly: GCA_036873895.1. NCBI lineage: Eukaryota > Metazoa > Chordata > Actinopteri > Siluriformes > Loricariidae > Parotocinclus > Parotocinclus cabessadecuia. Next base: position 436 of record JAYJMA010041742.1, read on the forward strand.
GATGAGGAGAGAGGTGGAACAAGGTGGAGGGTGAAGAAGTGGCGTAAACATGCTTTAATGTTTCCGATTCTTGTATCACGATGACTAATAGATACGCAGTTGTTTAAGCTTTCCATTTAATCTAGAATCTGATCCCGATGAAGAAGTCAAAGTTTTACTTTCTGAGATTCTAAAGATGACTTCCTATAGCACTTTTTAAAACGGAGCATTGTCTCAAAGCAGCTTTACAGTATTATATTATCTTAAAAGGCCAATCTGAAATATGGCAAGCCTAGAGCGACAGTGGAAAGGAAAAACTCCCTGAATAAAGAAGGAAGAAACCTTGGAAGGACCAAAAGAAACCTGTCATTGGAGAAACCTCAGGTAGCTTCCTCACCATTAAATTTGAATTCAGCTTTGTCTCTTAATTTGACAACTAATTGTGCTTAAAAATGACACGTCATTTCTATGTAATTTATTCTAAACAGCTCACATGTATTGTTAAACATCCTGGATTGGAGTTTGCCTCAGTGTCTACTCTGACAGAGCTGATGATTGTCCTCTAGATTTGAGAGGAATACACCAGTAAGTTTGTTACAGAAGTTAATAAAAGAATAAATAAAGTCTTGTGTCTGTGACTAATGTGTCTAATTTTCATTCAACAGTTTTTTGAAACTATTATAAACAGAAATTGAAAATGATCTATAGAAGCATATAAATATTTCTTTAAAGAACAAAAACCTACTACTTAGGGTTTAAATTGTCCCCCATTGAACCTTAACACAAAACTGGTAATCTCCTTCCTCTCCAGATTTTCATAGTGCACTGATATTTCTATGGAATAGGGTTGACAAAGACTTTCTGAAAAGTAGGTCATGTTGGTAACGTAACCTGTATTATAAAACACAAGCACTTTTGTGCTATGTTTTCATTGGTTTAGTTTTTTACTGTGTTTTTGTATTTAAATGTTTTTCAAATACATTTTAGAATTTCAGAATGTGTTGTTTGAATTGATTTGAACCCTTACAAAGGTCGACTGTGTCTTTTGAGGTTTGGACTTGCACTCTCCCTCCCCAGCCTTTGAAAAGGAGGTTTTGAAGAGACGGACACCTCCTTCAGTTTCGGCGTGTGGTCGTTCTACATTTTCATTATAATGCATAGAAGCCAGGTAGAGTCTGGAAGTACAAGACGTGTTCATAATTGACAGATATTACAGGATACAGGTCCTAAAACAAACTTTCCTTTACCTGCACAGCGTTCAAAAAAATTCCAACAAATAAAAACTCAAAAGAAAAGGCTAGAGCAAAACCAATAGATTTTGTATGGTATAATAAACTATGGATGTCAATCAGCTCCATATTTGCACTCGTAATATACCCTTTGCCATGTGCCAGATGTTGTAGTAATGGGTTATGTTTCTCTTCCTGAGGAACTTCTGTACTTATGGATGATGATCAGTGAAAATGCAATCAAGGTTGACGCCACCAGACTCCAATAAAGCTTGTCTGGCCTTCCTTCTCCACATGGTAGCTACCACCAACCTCGTTGCTCTGTTAATACAGAAAAACAACATATTAACAGAAAATGCATTATAGACTTTTGAATAAACAGCCAATAACCCCTTTACAGTATAAATTTTTGACCACTCCTCTGAACCAACTGAACGTCCACAACGGTGTAACGTTATAGAGATCCATCATTGTATATCTCCCATACTTTGCAGAGTGGCATTTTTTTGGGTTCAAATTGTGACATTAGTAATCACTATTCAGTATGTCTGGCATTTTATTTAGGCCACTTCAAACAATATCTAAATAAACGACACTATTTCAGTAAAGTATCAATACCTGGAGAGTCAGCTCTCATGTCACCACCAGGTACTGTATAACGTTTTCCTCCTGACTGAGCTGCTGCAGAGTCAGATCATTGTGACTTTTCACTGTTGAATAGCTGTCAGTTCAATGAAAGTTGGCATGGCGATGAAATGTTTCATAATTAAACAACTAGAGCTTCATTACCATAAAGACCGGTTTGTGTGAGGGGATAAACAATAGAAGTCAAAGAATTATTATAAGAGTTATGGAAATTCTCATAAGACATTTTATATATATGTGTATAGTGTATAGTCTAATGATGTATAGTATAGTGTATAATCTAGTGTATAGTCTAATGATGTGTAGTATAGTGTATAATCTAGTGTATAGTCTTATGATGTATAGTATAGTATATAATCTAGTGTATAGTCTAATGATGTATAGTATAGTGTATAGTCTAATGATGTATAGTATAGTATAGTGTATAGTCTAATGATGTATAGTATAGTGTATAGTATAGTGTATAGTCTAATGATGTATAGTATAGTGTATAGTCTAATGATGTGTAGTATAGTGTATAGTCTAATGATGTATAGTATAGTGTATAATCTAGTGTATAGTCTTATGATGTATAGTATAGTGTATAATCTAGTGTATAGTCTAATGATGTATAGTATAGTATAGTGTATAGTCTAATGATGTGTAGTATAGTGTATAGTATAGTGTATAGTCTTATGATGCTATGATGGTGTTGGCAGGTTCATAAGTGGACTCCTGTCCCTGTGAAGCTTCCACTAGAGAGCTGCCCTCCGATGGACTGTGCTCTAACTCTTCCTCGAGGTCTACACAAGGTCTCTTGGTCATAATATAATCAAAGAGAAATGGCGGAATACTAACTACATAAAAAGTAAATACAAATGTTTTTCAGGACACCATTAATGGCACCCCTTGTTTATTTTAAAACCAATGCCAAAACCAGACTAACCTGTGCTTAAGTAGGAATACATTTGAATTCATCTGTCCCCACCTTGTCAGTGTTCGCATGACATGAATTAGCCTTTGAATTATTTATGTATTTCTATAGTGCTTTTTACAGTGTTACAGGATTAGAATATCTTCTTTGGCCAATCCCAAACTGAGCAAGCATCAGTGGAAAGGAAAAACTCTCTAAAGGAAGCAACCTTGGGTGGACCATGACTCAAAATGGGATCCATGCTCCTAGAGTGGCCCAATTTAAGAAATGTCCAACAACTATTACTAAGAACAGTTCAAATAAATGAAAATAATAATAACAAAATATGTAAATAATAACATATAAACATTGAATAAAATAGCGTTAAAATATGTATATATTTTTGGATCTTGATCCTCAGTTTTAAAGTTCTTGGCAGCACATCTAACCGTAGTAACCGGGGAGACAGAGAGAGAGTTACTGCCCTCTAGTGGGGTCTAGGCATGGTGGGTCTGATTACTCAAAAGGTTAAGTTCCTGTGCCTTGTTCCCACCAGCAAAAACAAGATAGCTGTCTAAAGAGAAAAGAAATGCACCAATCACAAGCAGTATAAAGGGTACGAGACTTGGCATAGTAACAGTGAAATGTTATTTAGAACATCCATGGAACAGTCAAGAACCTTCCAGGACATGGTGAAAGGTGAACTTTAATAGTTCTTTTGTTTGAGCAATAACCAGCATCATGTAGTGCAGTACTTTCCCAATACTGCCGTAATAAAGTACTGGAATTGATAAAAATGCAGTCTTCTAGAATGTTCGACCAGTGGCTTAATGTTGATTGGCCTGTTTTTTTTTATTTACGGTGCCTCCTATAGCAATTCTGCATCACTAGTAAGTGCGTTTGATTAAAGGTGCGTGAGAACGTGCAGGTGCAGCAAATTGTCCTGGAACAATGCTGGCTCCTCCGGCCCCATTAGCAGTCGTAAGATGAATTCTTCTGTAATAAATTAAAGCTTGCTGGCATGCAGTGGCTGGCACAAGTCGAGGCAAATGTAATAAGGTTTAATACAACATCCCAGCTGTGGAGCAGTCATTTGGTGCTTGAATAATGGCCCGGAGAAATGCCGCTCTCCTGTCGAGCGTGTCGCCTCATCTGACCCATTTCCTCATCTTTCAGCTCATTGAGTTATAAAGTGATTCCACAGCTGAGGTGTACCTGAGGCTGGACGGAAGATTTGGAACGGCTTGGCATCTAAAGATTGGCTGGATTAAGACGGGATGGAGGGATGGACAGAGGCAGAGACTTTCCTGCTATCTCTCATCAGCCTCGCTTTATTGCTATAGCTCAGTTTTATGTATTGAGCTTGCATGTTCTGGATGGCAAAAAATGCGATTTAAGTCCGGATTCTACAGCCAAAGTTTGGTGCGTCCGTTTTCACTGTGCTCTGTTGTCGTTTTTCTGATTGTCATCATTCCTGACAGGCGAACAGAATGTTTAGTTTCTGTTTTTAGTTGTTTTTTATTAAGTAATCATACATTTTGTAAAGAACTTTTAAGGCTTGCCTCAGGCCCAGTTTTAATAAGTTACAAAAACCATACAGAGATGCAGTTAAGATTGCTTACACAAATAGACTTGATTTTTTTTTCTTCCATGTTTTTTTCTGTACACATCATCATGGGCTTTTCTTACATTGAAGGATTAGCATAACCTTGGTTCAGGCATCTGTGGCTGATTAAATGTATAATTACTATCGAGCCATTTACAAACTCAAGGTCACTTTACGATGCAGTCCAAACAAAAAACAAGACCCAAAGTGACAGTCACAACAGGGCAAATCTGCCTTAGCCTGCACAGTCTTCTGCAAAAATCTTTTCATGTCCAGATAAACTGCAAGAACATCTTTTTAAAATCAAATTAACATCTTTTATAGTTCTCATTTCTCAGCCAGTTGCTGGAAATGCCATACTTGGGATCTGTCTTGGGTAGAACTCTGTGCATTTAGGGGAAAAAAAAACAAGCTGCTGGGATGTACGCCTGGTGTCAGTCCCAAGCTGGGACAAATGGGAGGAATTGCATCAGGAATGGATTCCGGCATATATGCATGTGCCAAGGTCTGCTGTGGCGAGCCCTTTCTTAATGGAAGCAACCAAAAGAGGGTTTATTGTTTTTAGCAGATTCCCTGTCGTGTTCATGTTCTTTCCATTCACAAGGGTTCAAATCCCAGATTCCCAGCGAGACCTTTAATGTTTAAATATTTAAGTGTAAATGCTTCTGTATAAGGTTGCTCTACTGAATGCTGTGAATGCTTTTAAAAATCGACACGCCATTTTACATAAATACTGTAGGACTACACATGACCTTGCACTGCTCTATCATGCTGAAATGAAAGCTCCCTGGACTGAGGTAATGCAATCCTAATATCAGTGTTGATATTTCTGAAAGAACCCAAAGGGCCCATTTCTAAACTCAGCACCACATCTAACCTCTGCATTTGATCATTTTGGGATTTCACCAGTGGGCACAAACAAAATTGCATACTAAAAATGAGCAGCTATTCCAGGGGAGTAACACCATCCTATAATATAATGTCCTTGATATATGTATATTGCTGGAGATGGGTGAGATTTTTGGCATTTGTAACTGCTATCCTATATAATGTACGTGTGTGATGTATGTATCCCTCAAAATATAGATCAGTATACAGTACTGTGCAAAAGTCTTTTTTAGCAATGTTATAACACCTGGGTCCCTTTTTGAGTCTTGGTCCTACCGAGGAGTCTTACATATAATATTCAGGCTTTTTTTCCCCCTATCGCTGTTGCCCTAAGTGTGCTCAATTAAGGCTTTGGACCTACAAAAGGAAAATTGTAAAGCTACTTTGACACAGTGCTCCATATAGAAGTAAATCCAACCTTGACTTTTACTTTGTGTAATGAACATATAGAACATATTGTTGATGACTAGACCTTAAAATGTCAAACTTGGATTCGTCAGTCCAGTGATTTCCATTCCAATTAAGAGATTTAGCATATCTTAGCTTTTTCAGCCAAAAAGTCCATTCCTAAACAAGATTCTTCTCATCAAGACTTTAGAAGGGTAAAACATAGCCTGAAGACTGAAGTGTACTTAATAGTGTGCAATACCTCCACCAGCACGAATAACAATTTGGCATGGCCTGGAAGTTGAGTGTTCAATCTTACTCAGGACAGCTTACCAGTGGAGAGAATCGTTTGATTCACTGACAAGCACGAGCAGATCCCACAGTTTAGTTGTGCACCATCCACACCCCTGTCTCTGATCAGACCGTTTTCAGGTGCTTAGCAGAAGACTTTCAGAAGAGTTAGCTGTTACGGCTCCTATTACGTGTCCTGACATTTACATAGAGCCGCTGACGCCCTCATTTGGATGTTTGTCATGAACAAGAAACCTAGACTGCTGTGGACTGATACCATATCATTTTCAGTAACAAATCCAGGTTCTGTTTGGGCTCCAGTGATGCTCAGGTTTGAGTATGAGGAAGCAACACATATAACAGTCAGTAACACCTAGAAATGATACGAGATACACTAACAGCTCAGCAATATGTGCAGGACATCCTGCGACCACGTGTTGCCTCTCAACAAACTATGAGTGTGGAGGATTTACAGATACAGCTGCGGACTGATGTGTATTATACTTTATATTATATATCAACAATGTCTCAGCAAGAGGTACACTATCCAAAAGGAATCTCTAAGAGACATTTTAAAAAGCAGTGGAGGAAGCTGCATCATGTAACACGGCCTACAGCGTCCAATCAGACCACATCTGTAATCATTTACATATACGCTTGCAACATAACTGCATAGTTTTGCATCAGTGCAATACGTATAATACGCTGCTCACAAAAAAACATTTTAAAATGGAAAAGATATTTAACCATGAATTATTAAATAAGCAATTAAATAATAACCATTTGACCTTATTTTATGAAAAAGGCAACTGCAATAAATCCATGTCTGAGTTACTTTGTCTTCATGAGCTGTCACAGCGTTTATATAGCTTGGTTTTTAATTCTATTAAGCTTTTCTTTAGGTTCTGGGCTGCCTCATCTGGGCAGTTCTCAGTGTTGTTTTATTAGCATCGTGCTAACACGTCATCATGAGATAAACGGATCCATGAGGTTGGGAGGTAACGCTGGATTGGATCACCACCAATAAACCAATAAAAGCAGTGCTGTGCCAGATATGACAATGTTAGTAGACCATGGAGCTCGACAGATGCTGGATTTCTCAAAGAAGCTAGCCATTAACCTGCCTTATAATGTCACAAATGGTACAGATACGTACAGGATGAATTACATTTTATTTGAATGGCACCTTGTGTTTCATCGTGTGCACGTATTATGCAGTGTGGGTACAAAGCATATATGGTGTATGCAGGAACATACATTACCTTTGTGAAATTGGTTGTATCTTGATCTTAAAGGTATGCTGAACCTGCAGTTAAAGAAGACGATTACCTGTGAACGCTACAGAGAAATGATGTGGTATTGGCGCGTTGTCAACAAGGACACCTGTGTGAAACGGGTAAAGAGATTTCAGAATCAACAATCTCAAAGCATCCTGCTTATGTATATATTAATATTGAAATATTTCCTAATACAGACATGCTAATACTGTTTATAGCCTACCTCTAGTTTTATGCTTTATGTTACGTGCATGTACATTTGAACATACAAATTCATTTACACATAAACATGTACTTATGGTTTGACACAGTAGAATCAGCAAAACAGTCTGTTGTGGGGGTGGTGTGTCATTACCAAGGCTGTAGTTCCTCAGCGCTGCACAGCTGGAGATGGGCCAGCAATTGGGCTTTTATGAAATGAAGATCTGTAATGTTAAAAAGAAAATAAGTGATGGTTTTCTTTGTGCTGCGTATTAATGGGAATAGGATTGGTGTGGACACTTGATATAATATTATATGCTTATTATCATTGTTATGCCAATAAATGTTTCAATTCGAGCCCTAGAACTGATGGGTACTGGTAGAGGCTCATTATGTTTGCTCATGAGATATTTAAAATTCAGATATATAGCATCTAGCATACTCCCTTCTGTTGCCTGTACCTAATTCACAGTGCTTTACACCGCTAATGGAATATATTATACGAAGTATTTGCTTGTGTCAGGTACAGCTCCTTGTTATTTTTGCATGCTGCTGTTGTGCTTAGCTCTGCTTTTTTGCTAAGTTATAACATAATTAATATGATTGGCTGAGTACGTACTAATTAATCACCATATCCCGCTACCTATGTCCAATTTCACCCAGTGCGTTTGCATGTTTCTTGAGGGCATGTCCTTGGTCGTAAAGCTTCCTGGTAAAACCATACGAGCTTGTTGAACTCTATAAATATTGATTCAGCCACCACACAGGATTAAACTGGGAGTAAATTCAACAATGCCGATACAGATCTCCCAAGCACGCCCCCGTCCTATCGCATGCTTCATCTAGGATAGAGGGGGATTCTTGGATTGGACCTTAATGCTGTGTGTGTCCTCTGCACCTCATCATGTCCCCCCTGTCTGCAATCATATCTCAAGCCCCTAAGGTTTGTGCTGAGGGGGCGAGGCTTCAAAAACGTTATTTCAGCAGTATTACACCAGTGGCTCTGCCTCCATTGCTAAACATTACCAAGGTTAATAGTATATGATGTGGAGGGCAGGAGGAAGGGGGCGAAGGTCCATTATTGTCTCATAAATCTGCAGGGCAGAACCGTTGCGGTCCAGAGCTGGGCTGCTAAGGACTGTAAGCAGCTGGTCCATCAATCCAATCCATCTCCAGCTTGAGCTCCATGTCAGAATGTCTCAGGCTTATGACACTTTTATGAAGGGTGTGTTACTGAGGGAGACAAAAGTGTTCACTGTTTTAATCCTTGTCATTAAACTAGCGTCTGCTTCCGATCTTACAAGCAGCTAATGTTCGGTGGGTGACTAAAAAAGAAGATAACACAACCTTTGCACAACACACTATAAATTTAACATACCTGTTTTGATAAGCCATTCAAATGTTGAAAAACCTAATAACAGAAGTAACACTTCTGTGGTACATTTTACGTGTATGGCAGTTAGCAGACACCTTTATCCAGAGTGACTTGTAATTAACAATAAATACAATCAGTCTTACAATTACAATACAGACTAACTATAAGCTCCTACTATGTCAGTGTTACTGTTGTGTAAATGTGTAAATAACCTGCATTGGCTCTACTAGGCCTCTTTGTTCATAATATGAGCTGTAGTCAAGTTTACAAAATATACTGTTCACAAAATTAGGCATAAGGAAATGTCCTCTAATGTTTGTGAGCATTGTACTTGAGAACAAGGGAAACGTCCAACAGAAAACAGTTATCCTTTCTGGTACAAATAGTAATATGACAAGACTGTCTGCTTCGGGTAACATCCAAATTGAAAACATGTTCTGGTTTTGCAAACTTGCAGAAATTAATTTTGCAGATACTCTTTTAAGTCCTGCGGATACAGCAAATCTGGAAGTTTGCCGTAAATCTATCTTGCTTGCCAATCTGTTAGAGGATCTTTGTAGAAATTATGCTCTTTTCTCCTTTGGTGGATTGCTTTGTTTTTCTGTACACTGATGAAGATTTTTTTCTATATACTACATGTAGAAAAACCCTTTTCACAAACAAATGCCTTAGGAAAAATGATCAGGATTACAAAATGGAAGTTTGTAGTATCTATGGTTAAAATATACTGGAATGGCTTGGTAGTGCGCTCTGCTAAAAGATTCGGTGTGAGTACACAGTACCGGGAAAACGGCAGAGCAGCTGTCATTTTACAGTCAGAACCGTTTCAGTCACAGCTGGAAAAAAGCGTAATGGCACCAACAACAGAGGAGAGATACATGAAACTGCACAAAACTTGTTTAGCTGTCAGGGTGAAGAACAAATGGCCAAGATATTTTATATTTATATTTGAAATTAATATTCCCTATTTATTCCACTACTTATAAAAACAAGTACATGTTAAATAATAAGTTAAAATGAATTCTTATTCCTAAATATAAATGGGTGAATATAAATGAACAATTGGGTGAAGACTCTATGATTTCATATTCAAAGTGCACTACATAGGATACTACATACATACATTTGAGACAGTACCACTAGTCACTGCTTTAGAAAAAAAAGGGAACTCTGTCTTTGGAACTAAAATAGAATTGAAAATGCAGTGTTTCATTCAGGAGATTAAACTTTAGGAGTGAGTCTGTGAATTTGTTCTGTTCTGATGATTAGATGATTAGTCGATGTCTGATTATTCTGATTACCATCAGTTGTAAGATAGATGGAAACTATGGTAGACAAATGTGTTAGTCTATAGAATAGTTTTCACATTTTACTCCGGGTTATTCAAATAAAGCCTGTTTAAAGAATCGAGGAGAAGGAGAGCCAGGAGAGGGAGGGCATTTCTGGGCTATCTTTTGTGTTGTATATTGTATGGACTGGACCGGAGTGTGGAAAAACTAAATTATGTATATTAATATAGTTAATATAGTTTCCTAATTAGTTGCTTAATGGTTTTACTAGTTTATAGTAACCAAGGTTATTTTATAGATAATCATGATTCGAATAATACTTAATAATAATACTGCAGTACAAATTCCATTCAATGACACCAGTTACAAAATCTCATTAAGTGTTTAAACTTAAACATGAATACGTAACATCACATTATCATGTGATACTACTTGATATATCATACTTGCCTAACACTGTATAAAACTAGATGAATCTGTTCATCAAACGATCTAACATTTGTGTAAACAAAGAAGCTTTTCTGCTTTTTTTTGATGAAACCATGGTTAATTTTCTTAACGGATATCTGTTTCTGCTGTTTCTCAGGAGCACCTTGCTGTTTCTTTAGTTTCTTTAATTTGTGTTCATACTCCATCATGCTGGAGCTTAAATACTCCAGCAGTAGTGCCCTGTGGTGCTGGATTGTTTGTGACATCTCCACGTGCTTGTGCAGTTCCTTTGCGGTACTGATGTTGAGGGGGTTTGACTCCCTCAGGTCTTTGCACTCATTGTTCTCTCTGATTGGTGCTGATGTTCTCTACAAAAAGACCGTGGCGAGTCAAACCCTGTGATGTTAACTCAGATGATCTTTTGTGGTATCTGTTGCCCTTTATTTGTACAAGAATTTGAAATCAAGAAAGGAAGTTTGTACTATTGCTGCAGTATTAATCCTTAATTTGTAGTTTTGCACACCATAAGACTGCACAGCCGTACTGACTCCAAGTATGTCTGCAGATTTTATTTTTTTTTTGTAAAGATTTTGAAACGATAAGACTGACTTTACACACAAGAGCAAACGTGTAGGTGTAAATGCGAGACCAAACCACACCTTGGTTAATATATATTATTTATATGTCTATTTATACATGCAGCGTTAATAAGACATTCTTAAAAAAGAATAATAATAATAATTAATTAAGAGGTCTCTGTGGAAAGGAAAGAAGGAACATTAGGAGGAAACTTAATAGGAAATTTGGGACAAGCCAGCGTGGAATGATTAACCAATCAAACTTCTCTTGGTAAAATAGGACGTCCTGAGTGTTTGTGCTCAAATTTTGATTTGATTGCTTAAACATTCCTAAATTTGGACTCACAATGCCCCCTTCTAATAAGTTATGGATTCAAGGTGAGTGCAGTGTTGAGTTAAAGCAGAAATAATTACAATATCAGAGAACGTTTTGGTTTGTTACAGTGCTGTCAGACAGGGCTTATTGTATCCTCCCACAGAAGTGAAATCTTAAGAGTCTTGGAGAAGGCTGAATATAGACTGATTTTAGACACAAGATCAGAATCGGGATTATTGGGAAGTAAAACACACCTGTTGATTAATTGGCCTGAATAACTGAAAGCAAGAATGTGAGTGTGTTTCTAAAAGTGTGTGTGCACTCACGTGTGTGCTTGTATGTTTACAAGTGGGCGATTGGGATGCGTCCGCTCTGATGAAGACTGATAAATGTGACATCGCTCTTTCTAAAGATCATTAAATGTCAGGGCCTGCAGTGGCAGCAAAACACGCTGGCAGAAAGTCAATTTCAGCCAGCACAAACCCTCTGGCCCACATCCGGAACAGCTCCAGCAGACTAAATAAAAAAGAATCACTGGCCCAGATCTGGCAGCCGGACTCAGCCCAGACCTAGAACCCCAAACCAGAAAAAGTTGGGACGGTATTAATAATGCATCTTAAAAACACACAGTGTTTCTGTGCATGCAGATTTTTTGGAAAGTGTTTCAGGTCTGAAATCCAGGAATGGATGTTTATTTTCAAACGAAATAAAGTTGACCAGACAAAACATGAAATATCTGAGGTTCATTTTGTCTGCAATTAAATAAAAAGCAAAGTAAATAAAAGAGGCTATGTTTTTTAATATTCATTATTATTATTATTATGAATATTTATTTATTTTTTAATCTGATTTGGGTTGTACATCCAATTGTCCAAATATCCAGGTTACGTCCAACAACTGATGGTTGTAGGCTTAAACATCTTTACTGAAAAACAGAAATTACAATACATACTTCAGCCTGCGTTGACCAAAAACTCCCATTGCCGATAATAGGTGATTTTTTTAATAACAGGAACTTTTACATCACCATTTTATAAATTCATGTTAGAAATACTTTATTACAAAACAAGTATTCAAGTAAATTGAATCACCAAAAATGTATGCATAACATTATTATAATGTAATTTTCTTGTAATGTATCGAACATGAATGCATTAATACAAATACACTGTGTTTTTATATGCATCATAAAGACAACGTTTTATTATTGCTAAACTCTACCTGCAATTAAAGAATCCTTATAAAAATCATTAAAAATGAATGTGGTACCCTAGTGGTTAAGGTACTGGAGGTCCAGGGTTCAAATCCCACCTCCTCCCAAGCTGCCGCATAAGGGTCCTTGAGAAAAACCCTTTAACCCACAACAGCTTGGATTATAAGGATGATTATAAGAACTGGTGTCTGTTAAATGATAAATGTAAATGTAAGATTCATCTGTTAACATCTAGAACTGCCTTGTCGTGCTCTTCTGAGCTGAATTTACAATCAGACCATGATTCATCTGATCGTAATTTGGCTCGTTGTGTCACATCATGATATGTCAGATTTATTTCTATAGCACTTTTTCTTTTTTACAATGGAACAGCTTTACAATATTATATTATCTTCTATGGCCAATCCCAAGGAAAAACTTCATAAACATCAAAAAAACCTTGGGAGGACCAAGACTCAAAACGAGACCCATCCTTGGATGGGTCAGATGTCAATTGCAAGAATTAAACTAATTTATCTTAGCAAATTTGTTCAAATAAGAGAAACAAAGTAAATATTAAGAGACAAATAAAATCTTGAAGAGAAAAACATAAATAAATATGCATATTTGTGTAACAACCTCTCTATCCACTGTTGCAAAACTGCCTTAATTGTAAATAATCATCTTGTCATTTGGATAATGTCACAAAATAGTGCTGCACAAATTTCCTCACTGGATAATTCACCACAATAACAATAATATATAATCTAGATTTAAAAGTGGCCATTGAAGAATAATCATTCTTATGAACCCTTCCATTCCATTCTCTTGCTGTAGTTACATATGCTGAGACTGCTCCCCTGAGCATGGTGAATGACCTCCTCATGTCAGCTGACTCGAGAAAGCTCAATATCCTATTGCTCCCTGACTGGAGTTCTGCTTAGATACTATCTCAAATGACTTACTTATAGCTCACCTCACTACCACTGGCATTATTGTATCAATCAATACTATTCTTCTATAGCGCCTGTTTCTCAAGGTGTCCAGCAAGGCTAGGAATTAGGCCCATTGATCTTTCTAGTGTATCTCCTCCCTCTGGATAGTATTATCTTTCAACATGGTCTTGCTTTCCATTGTTATGGAGGTGTTCTTAAACTTTGCGTCACCAGTACTCCTAATGTAGCCATCCCAACTTTTAGCATGTATTGAGGATATGGAGCACTGGATGCATATCAACCACCTCAAGCCAAACACTGACCAAACAGATTTTCTCATTATTGGTACACACTTTAGATTAAGATACTGTTTTTGATCCAGCACTGAGCTTCGAGTCCCAAATCAGTTACCAATCAATAACCAATAAGATTTTTTTAATCTCTTCAGTATAGTTTGCCTTTGAATCTCACCTGAGTGACACATTCTCGACCATTTAAAATTTGATGTACAGCACATTAAATAAAAATGTATACCAGCACCACTGCATAACAACGGGACCAGTTTCAGATGTCAATTTTAATGGTTACTTGTTAATCACATAGCACCACTGTGCAAAAGATGATGATTATGGGAAAATTATTTGCAAACCTTTACCTTTAACGGTTATTTGCTACAGTTTTTTACTTGAATGCTTAAGTTGTAAATAAACACATAAGACAAGTTAAATAAAACCTGTTAGTTGATGTCATAATTAATGACCTAATAACTAGAGCAAGTTAGTACAAGGTAAGACAATTATAAACACATTACTGAAGGATGTCTAAATCAAGCATTGTCTAAATCTAAAATATAAATAACATCTTAGAAAAGATCAGAACACCCCTGTCTCTTAGATGTAGCCCACACACACACACACACACACACACACACACACTGCTTCTATTAATGGTCCATAATTTCCCTCCTGGTTAATTGGTGTCCTGCTTGCACATTTATTTCACTTTAATTGCACCCATCTACATTTGCAACTTCTTTATTGTACAGCCATGCTTTTACACACCTAGTGTTTTTATTATTTAGTTACTAATTGGTATTAATTGTTGATCTTGTCCTACAGTATTTATACAACTTTTGTATAGTTACTTGTCTCTTATATTTTCCAGTTGCTGAGAATTGGCCTTGTTTTTGACTCAAATTGTCTTGTCTTGAGCTCGCTACCAAGGATTTTCCTAACAGTTGTACAAGTATAGATGTTTGTACATGACAAATAAACCTTGAACTGAAAACCAGTTAAATTTAATATGATGCAAAATCAGCTCAGAGCAGCACACGCCATGTTCCAAGTCTAAAGCAGATCTGGCCTGAGTGCACCTTGGGTTTATTGACTGCCAATAAATTATTTAATCCCCATGGCTCTGACAGATTTTTGCAAATTTAATGCTTAATTGTTAAAAAAAGTTGCAAAAATATAGCATAGCATTTCCAGATGATCCACTAGTGGTTTTTTCTCTTGTTACTCACTAGCTTGTCAGGTACGTTAGCCTTGTAGCACAACCAAACAACCCAATGCCAGACACGGATTAATTATAACAAATACTGTATAAAACACAAATAGATTATAGTGTGTTGAAGAGTTTAATTGTTTATTTGTTCAGATGAATTTCTATTTTGAGGAATAGTGAGGGAACAGGGTTAATGAGTTAGCAATAAGAAATAAGCATTGTATTAAAGAATAATTACTTTTTATTATCATTTATATATAGTATTTAGGCTCTCATTTATTGCTATTGTTCACCTAATGGGCTCTTAAAGAAGGGTAAGAAAATGGGTTCCTAATTACGCTGCTCAGTCAGTCATGAGTTCCTGGAGCACTAACCTAACTAACTAACATATCTGTATCCTATAGTCATGAATACCCCGTTTAAAGGTCTTCATTTTAAGGTGCTAATAGAGGGTTCATTATCAGTGCATGAATATTCTGATAAGAAATTAATGATCTTCCAGTCATAAAGAGTAAGAAAATCATGGAGGAACAATTTGAGGATTATACATGTCATTAACTGACGAATCATGTTAACTGGATTCATTTTCTTAAAATGACAATTAATTTATGACATTAGGAGCAGGCATTTATGTTCAGAATTACAACCCCATATTAGGCAAAGTTGGAACGGTATTGAAAAGCAGTGTTTTTTACTTTTGCTTTGAGTTTTATGTCACTACAGATAATATGTAATTTCTGGTCGACTTTTCGTAATGAACATTCGTTTATATTAATTAGTTTCAAGCCAGCAGAAAAAAGTTGAGAAGGTGGCAATTTAGGGCGAGTGATGAAGTAAAAAAAAGACCCAATAATAATGTGATTTCAAACAGCTGATTTTAATCATGGTTTCAACAAAAGCAGAATTTAGGAAAGCAAAGATGCTCAGATGATCTCCTTTTGTCGACAAATGTAAATTGCGAAAATTAATGAAACTGGTTTTAAAAAATGTCGCTAAAATAAAGACTGGGAGAGAATTACATATTACTTCTTCTGCAGTGCATAATATCATTAACCGACTCAAATTTAACGTGTTAACGTGTTTTTATTCATCAAAAGCTGATCGAACCACATGGGCAATGGTTTACTTTGGCAAACTTTTATCAAGCGCTACAATAGAGTTGCGTTCATCAATACCACTTAAAACTTTACTTTGCAATAAAGAAGCCTTGTTCAAACAAACACAATTTCTCAATTACTGGCATCCTTATACACCCTATTAAAATGTGACCGTGTATGTGAATCTTTTTATTTCTATTTTATTTGTAATATTTGAGTATCAAGCGTGTTTTAGAACTATCAGTTCTGTGGGGTAAGATGTGAGGTGACAGATGTGAGAGTCTGCAGGTGCAGGTACAGAATTTGACACGTCTCTCAGGGTCATCCCCTGACAGTTTCTGCTGCAGCTGGATCTTGAAGGGGTGCCACTTATTGATAGGAGGAATCCGTATAAAGGATGACTGGCTGACACCACATTCTGACAGCACCAAAACCATTGTTGAGGTTTCTTGGTCGGTAGGAGTCATTCAGACGATCACTATATGGCTGGTCATCCACAGTCCCAGTTTCTCTAAATGTAGTTATGAGGGAAATCTAGGGTTATGATAATCATTTACATCTTCAGTTACCTGTGAAGAACAACAAAGTTTTGATTGTTTCTGTTCTGATAATGTTTGAATCACAAGAGATGTTGCAAATCTGATTGTGGCAATTAATTTCTGAGACAATTCTGATCTTCTCTGGTATGCTACATAATCACCATCCGATTGGATAAAAACTTGATCTAATATGGCGGCTTTTATGATGGCAGCCATGTTCCGGACATAGCCTAAAAGATAAGGCCCCTTCACCCATTACCCATCACCCATAATACAGCTGACGGTTGACTGTGGAATATTTAGTGAGGAAATTTCACGACTGGATTAGTTCCACAGGTGGAATTCACTGAGCTCCTGAGAGCTCCTGAGATTATTTTACAAATGTTTGTAAAAAACAGTCTGCATGCCTAGGTGCTTAATTTATACACCTGTGGCCATGGAAGTGATTGGAACACCTCATTCAGATTAATTTGGATGGGTGGGCAAATACTTTTGGCAATATAATGTAGTATATATATATATATTTATATATATATATACTGTATATACAGCATGTGAAGTACGTTTTCTTGTGCAGGCAGTGGGACTTTATTGTAAATAAGCATTTTCTAACCAGGGGATGGTGGCATTTTGTGATGAAAATGTCATTTCATACATTCATTCATTTTGTACCTGCTTAATCTAAATTCACAGTCGGGGTCTAACACTTCACAAGGCTGAAACCAATGCTAGACAGGACAGGTCACATGCGCGCGCACACACACACACACACACACACACACACACACACACACACACTGGGATTTTAGAGACGCTAGCTGATAACCCACAGCTTTGCTATGTGGGAGGAAAGCAAATGGAGGAAACTCACGCAGACATGGGGAGAACATGCAAACTCCACACGGGAATCGCGTGCAGACGTGTGCCTGCTGTTTTCCATTTAATGTAATGTAATCTAAATGTAGTAGAGTCTAAATCTGCAAGCGCGACTGCATTAATGGAGCTGCTGCATGACTTGAACGTTTCTAATCCATCACAAGTTGAAACCGAAGCGTTTAGGAAGGACGGAGGGATTTTGCTAGATCTCATCTTGGGTAGACGACTTGAGGTCTCTTACATTCAACAGCGCATCGTGCATGGATGATAAAGACTGTGAGGAGACGAAGCAGAGCGTGAAATAAAACAGAATCGTTGAGCAAGGATGGCGTGATTGATAGGCGTCTGGAGCGCCGCCTGAAACCAAACGCGTGCTGAAGAACAGATTTCGGAAACTGCACCACGCTACTTCAGCTCTGACTGAAAGCACCCAGTGGTGATGTATTATTCTCCTGCAGGAGGCTGAGGCGGAACATATTCCATCAATGTTCCTGTAACACGCTACCCAATGTCAACAGAGTCAGGGCTCCTTTATTCACTTTAAAACCCCGCTGGATCTCAGTCTATAAGATTCAGAGGTTCGCACTAATGAAAAATATGAAGCTGCCAAGCTTTCTTTAAAGGGTCTTCTTTTTTTATTTTTATTAAGCTGAATTTAGGGAAGAATCACATCTTTAATTTCAGTTTTAAAGAACTGAGACCTTTAAGAGGTTTAACACAAGTAGCCAGGTCCACGTTTGAGTGTGATTTCCCTCAAGGTTCCTCTCTTGGGACTCTTTACCTCTGGCTGCTCATATGAGGTATTAGCTGTCTGCGCCGTCTGCGCACCTGCTGTTAAAGTGCCGTAGAAATCAATTTGAATTGGACTGTATTAAAGTAAAGAGTAAGATCTGATTCCACGTTGAGCTTGAAATTGAAATAAAATGATGTCAATTGTAACATTGTAAAAATCCTTAAATTCATTGCGGACAAGATGAAATAAGTATAAAAAAGATTCGAGCATGTGATTAAAAGAGCACAGGATAACTCATATCTCAGTATGGAACGGCCTTTTACACCAAATATATCCTGCCTACCGTTGGGTTCGAGAGCAACGTGTGCAAATTTGATCTTTTGCCAGGCTGAAGGAGATATACGAGCAATTTAATCTGTAATGCGTACATTTCTGTAAATTACCAGGGACTTGAAACTGCTGCCAGTGTCTCAGTCATCTCATAAAAGCAGAAAGATTCATAGCCCGGTGCTAATTAACTTCGGAACACCCTCAGCTCCTGGGATCAGCTCTCTGCATCTCGGTGTTTGCACAGCTCCACCGTCTAACGGCAGGTCAGTCTGAATGCATCAGTCAGCCGGTTAGGATCAAGTGAAATTGTGATGTGATCGACTCATGAGGCCTGATCACTGAGCACTCGACCCACTCTTCGTGCCACTCTTGAGTTCGTAGCATGTTCACTACAATTAGAAACGATTATCACAAGGTCAGGAAGTCACCTTTAATTGGTGTGGTTCAGGAAAACAACCTTACTTAATAGCTACACAGGGTCCATCCAGTTAACCACCGTGAAATCGTCATGGAGCCATACAATTAAAAAAGAAACCTCCCAAGAGAGCCAACAACACTGTCCCACAAACTGAAGCATGGAACTCACAGGGTTTTTTATTCTGGATTAGACATCAAGTACCAGAGCACTTACTGTCACACCTCCGGGCGGTTCCAGCGACCAAACCCGTCCCATCACACACGCACAGTCAACCGAATTCTAATTCCACTTTCATTACACACACCTGATTCTCATTTGATCACCCTATTTATACACTCTCCAAGCACCAGTTAGTTGCTAAGTCACTTGGTCCACACCTTGCCACTAAGCGTTTTTCGTATCGTTCGTTATCGCCGTTCCTCACCGCTTTCTGTCTCTCGACCTCGGCTCCTGCCTCAACCCTCGGGCTTTGTTTTGCCTCATAAGTGTTTCAACCCCTGGACTGTTTGACCTTGATTTTGCCTGCTGTTTCGGATTAAAAGTTTCTGCCTGCAACTGTTTGCTGTGATTGTCTCCGCCATTCACGTTCAGCATTACACTTACGTGTTACCTTGAATATATATTTCTCACTGATTTAAATAATTCAGCGCCAAGGAAGTCTCACAATTTCTATAAAATACAAATACAGCTTTGTATAAGTCAAACGAAAATAACAAGGGAGGGATATAAGAATCCCTATGCTATAGCTATGCTATTAGCCAACACAGTGAAGTACAGCTGCTCCCTGATTTTTGATGGGGATACGTTCCGACAAATTCATACATTTATTGTAAACCGAGGAGTCTAATATATACAGTGGAAACTGTACAAGTTCGAACTTAATTGGTTCCAGAAGGCTGTTTGTAGTCGGCATCAAATTTCTTCATAAGAGGTGATAGATATAGGATTAATCCATTCCTGATTTTTTGACACCTGTATTTGCATATAAGTAATGATTGAATGTAGGAATAGAGCAAAGGAGTATAATGCTAGGAGTGGGCAATATGACAATATATTATCGTGCTGAGAGTATTCCTGTGCGTACCGTAAAGCCTTGCCGTAAACTACAGATGGACAAATCGATAATATAAAGCTTATTTTATAATAAAGTATTGAATATTCAATGTAATGACCAATTTTTCTTACTACATGTCTCAGCAGTCATCACCCGCTACATGATTCGGCACTGCTGATTTCCTCATACAGCAAGGTAGAGTAAAGGACAATATCGTAGAGTGGAACATCAGTTTTTGTAGACTTTTTCAGAGAAATTTTGTCCTAATTATCAAATGCCTCGTTTTCATCACCGTGCCCACATGACTTGGCGCAAAATGCATGAGAACAAAGCACCCACCAATGCGTTTGTCACTCACCCACTGTAACGGGTAACCATAATATGGGTACCATACCTTTAAAAGAGCCTTAAACGGAGTGTACACTAGTGAACTAGAGTCTCAATCTGTTATGCGTATTTATATTTCACCTGCCAAAGCTCACTGCTGTCCGGGTTCGAGTGAAACCCTAAAGAGTGGACAACGCCACGCATTCGTAGTTCACTCTGGCTTTGTTTCTTGTTGGGTGCCAAATACACATCGGTGATTACTGTGTAACTGCGTTGTATTTATTTCTCATTGTTTTCTGTATTTAAAACTATAGTTATTCTCTATAAAATGCTGTTAGTTAATATTTTATAATGTCTGGAATAGAGCAATTGGATTTACATTATTTCTTATGGAAAATATGGCTTCAGGTGTCGTTCATTTCGGTTATCGTCAGACACTTTGCAGTGGATTAATGATGAAAGAAGTTCCACCGTACTGCATCGCTTGTCAAATCGCTTGGCAGGGGAGAAAGAAAATAAAAAATTGAGACTTTGGTTTCTGCTGAACATGTATTTAGTCATAAATATTTTACGTAAGTCAGGCCACTGTAAAGCGGGGAGTTCCCTAGTTTAAAAACCACCAGTCTGCACTGCTCACTCCATCTAGAAATGATTCATACACGTTTATGAAATTCTTCTCTAAACGATATCAACTCTGAAGCTGTGTTTGTTGTTTAACAGAACAATGACATGACGCGGCAATGGACACGGCACATCAGAACTCTCTCCAGAGGTCTAATGATTCATACTGGCCCTGTTGGTTTAGGCTGGGCTTTCAGATCCCTGGTGAAATGACTGATAAATCCTTTAGGGCTGGTGAATAATAAGTCAGCACTAGTTCTTTATAATTAATTCCTCCAAGCAAGCTCCATAAATCAGGCATGATCCTTGGTAAATGTAATATATTGCTTATTAAGCGTGGGGTAAAGCAGAATGAGTGACTGTGTACGGTGCCGTTCGTGGACCTTTAATCACCTCATAATCGGGTAGTTTTGTAACAGCTTTGAGACTTGTCATACTGTCCAATTCATCAGAATTTAATGCATTGTTAATAAGATTCTTCGAAACAGGTTACGAGTCCATGGTCTCACATTTTCTTCCTTCAAAAATAAATCCTCATCCATCAGTCATTTACATTTACAGCATTTAGCAGACGCTCTCTTATCCGGAGAGACATACAACTGCTACGATCTTACAAGGTGTCGTGTTCTGTACAAGAAATAGGAAGAGAAGAGAGTAAGTGCAAGTGGGACTTTATGAAAGGACTCAGAGAAGATGAGGTACGTAGCGTCACCAGACAGGTACTAAATGGCTAAAGTTAGACATGGGGCTAACAGGCTATACTTATTCAAATAGACAGAATGCTATACAAACAGGTTTTCAGGGAGGGCTAACATGAGGCAAAGAACGAGCTTGTGCTAATAGTTGGCAAGGAACAATGCATAAAACAGGAACAGAAGAAGACAAACCATAACAAGAGACAGGAATAGCAGAAGCCAGGAACAGGAACCAAAATACAAGATGAGACCCAGCAAGGAAGACTGATATAAGGAAATCACAGTGGACTGCTTAAATAGAGGAAGAAGAAAAGGACCAAGTGAGTGCCATGCCCTGCTGGCACAAAACAAAATCCAGGTAATTGGCAGTGCTGGAACCCAGGACCTTCTGATCGAGAGTCCTGTACATTAACCATGGTCCCAATCAACTGCAGCCATAATTTAACCTTTCAGTTTAGCAATCCAAGCAACTGTGGCTTATAAGGCTCGTTCAAGGACTCAATATTGGTAGTTTAGCAGAGGTGGGAATTGACCTCAGGTCCTGGAACCATAATCAAGTACCTTAACCGCTTAACCACCACAGTCCCGATCAGACCTACCTGGTGGACCTGCTGGTAACACATACCAGCGCTTAACAGAGCTGAGCAGGTGATAGATACCTAGAACTCAATACCTTGTGATTACTAGTCAAGAGCCTTAACCATTGAGTCAGCAGGTCCCAATTATTATTCTCTACCTGTCTGTAGAGACATGCTTCCCTGAGCACTGCTCAACAGTGACCATCCGCAGCTCACAAGCCTTTCATTTCAGAGATTCCCCAACCCAGTCGTCTGTCCATAACAATGTTATCAGGACAGATTTGTTCTGCATATAACATATGTTGTTATTTCTGCTTATTTCCTGTGTTTCTTTATAAGTTGGGACAGCCATGCAGAAAAAAAGATTAATCTGTTTTGCCAGCACTTGTGTGTTCTGTCTTCGTTCTGCCAGTCTGTTAGCTACTTTCATCTTTGTATACAGCCTCAAGACTTGCACAGGTGTAACACCAGAATTCCTTAATCCAAACATCTTGCTTGTATTGTTGCGGTCGTAAAAAACAGCGGAGTATTGAGCTGGAGTAACAGTGGGGTTTCAGGCAGCAGCTGTGTTAAGTGCTTTTTAACACCCTTCGGTTTGGAACTACGCGGAGGAAACTCGGTTTGCAAAAAGTGTTACTGAAATAATTGTAAATAGCACCTTTAGAGGGTATATTTAAACGTTTATATATGTTAACTGTTAAGCAAGCTTTGAATGTTTACACACGCTGTCACTATTCCAAGTCCCCATTGTTACGGAGCTGAAGTCCTTCAAAGATCGATTGGTATGAAGTAAAACCCGGTTCATATTTTCATGTCTAAAAAGTTTACAACCTAACATTTACAAAGATAAGTGTTCTGATATTACTGCTGCCATAGCAACGCATAGCAACGTTAAAAGCGATGTGCTTTAGAGGCTGATGAAAATTGATCCTGTGATCAGGATTACAATTGAGCCCTTGTAATGATGATGCTGCTGATAATCACATATCTGACTATTACATGCCAGAACATTTACTCCCCTCATAATCTGTATGTGTTTAATGTTCTTGGTTTTTTTTATTAAAAAAAAAAAGTTAAATACAAATTCCAGGACTGCCTGTATTTTTAAAAATGACTAAAAGCATGTAGACTGAATTCTGATGGGACCAAACGTAAATATTTTTCCTATTCAAAAGTTTATATTTCAACTTTATGGGCATATATATTGCCCATTTGAAAATATTTAACAAATGGAAGAAAAGACCAAAAAGCACGGTGAAAGAAACACTCCAAAGTTTGGTGACCACAAGTCAATCCAGAAGGTCAGAGGATCCAGAAACACAAGGCTAAGACAGGTTCAAAAACAGGACCAAAATGTTTGTAGTAAGAATTTCAGCCAATCTGGTTTATTTCTGTGAATGGCGAGAAAAGAACAGGGCACAGAGTTTAACCTTTGAAGTGAGAAAACGGTGTTAAGAATTGTAGTGTCAGTACAAAGCTTGTCAAAAGAGTTCGTGTTAAGGAAAGAAACATCCTTTAGAGATTCAAATTGCTTAAACAACTGGGTTTCTCCCATCTCTTAAATCTTTTCAATGGCAGAGTAATCACAAAAAATAATCTATACTATGAGTCAGACTACAATATCTTGCACTCCTATTTCTTCATCTCCACACAGTGAGTGATTTGTTCTTTAAGGCTTGATTTATGAGATTTAAAATATCCTGCTCCTCCTTAATAACACAATCAAAGACATTCACTTGAAACTATAATGGCCCAAATCAGTGCAGCACAGCGTCCGAGTAAAAATAACCTGAACCTTTGAAATGACATAATCAAGGTGAATCAGTGGAATAAG
This sequence comes from Parotocinclus cabessadecuia, assembly GCA_036873895.1. Classification (NCBI taxonomy): domain Eukaryota; kingdom Metazoa; phylum Chordata; class Actinopteri; order Siluriformes; family Loricariidae; genus Parotocinclus; species Parotocinclus cabessadecuia. The sequence goes on from JAYJMA010041742.1 coordinate 24,550, forward strand.
ATCCGTTTCAGTTAATAGGGAGAAAAAGTGTGTGCTTGTTGAGTTCAGGATTAAAAACAATGTGTCAATATTTTTAAGCTCAGATAACAGCAGTGGATCAAGAACTGGCCCCTGGGGAACAGAACTGGCCCCTGGGGAACTCCTACAGTAAAGCGGTGAGGAGATCCAAGAGATTTAAGGCAGTGTTGGAAAATAATGGTGGTCAAACAAAATACAGTGTTTCCTCCCCACTTCGTGGATCGCCTTTTGCGGCCTCGGTGCATCGCGGGTTTTCCAAAAATATTAATGGAAAAAATGTGCATCGCGGATTTTCACTGTTTTGCGGGTTTTTTACTATTACTTTAAAAAATCATAACATTTATAAAAATTTATTTAAAATATTAATTCTAACAGAAAAGGAATGCCTAGCGGTTAAGGTACTGGACTCTGGACCAGAAGGTCCAGGGTTCAAATCCCACCTCTGCCAAGTTGCCACAGTT
>JAYJMA010041743.1:0-11278 GCA_036873895.1 Parotocinclus cabessadecuia
TCCGCCCTCCGTTGGAGAGCCAACCATTTTCTTCTGTTCATTTTTTTTTTTTTTTCCAGATTCACTTTAATTTAATTGTAGGTTAAATAAATTTTATTTTTTAATTAAAATTGTATTTTTGTCCGAGGAACAAGCAATTAAAAAAAGTCTGGCCTAACACTGAAGTCTTTATGATGGCATCTACTGTCGCACAGTAATGAACAAAGTCGTATTAGCAAGTGTCAGAAAGCAGAATTAGGTCACTATGGACGTAAACGTAAGGAACAAAGGCGTATGATAAATGTTCCCGTAGGCGGCGGTGAAGCCTCAGTGCGGTCGCGTGGTGGCTTTCGGGGCAGGTAAGGAGAATCCTCATGGCGTCACGGCTGTGACTAAAGGGCAAAGATGTGCCGTGGCTCTCTGGTTCACTCTGGATCCTCGACACAATGAGAAGGTAAGTCCTCAAGCATAAAGTGCTCACCAAAAAAAAAAAAAAAAAAATCAGCATACCCCGTCGAATGTCATTTTTCCCGCTTTATTTCCGGGTTGCTCAGGAACGAATCCAGGCCGACGAGCTGCTCCAAATGCTGTCCAGCCCACTGGATGCAGATTTTCAGAAAGCGGACGATGCCAATGCGCTATCAGAGCGGGAGGGCGCGGAACAGGACGACCAAGCGAAGGCGGCCACAACAGAAGAGAAGGAGGCGCCAGTGGAAGAACGACCGAGCGGAACCGCAGAGGACCAGACAGACAGAACGGGCGAACAGCCAAAGTCCACAGGAAAGACAGCGGGCAAAACAGCAAGCCAGACGAAAACTAAACCCAAACCGAAATCGAAAGAGGCGGACAAAACGAAGGTCAAAGCAGCAGATAAAAAGGAGAAGCCCGCTGTTAAGAAAAAGGCAAAAACGTCCAAAAAGCCGGCAGCAAAAAGTAAAGAGGCTAAAAACAAAAAGGCTCGAGACTCAAAATCAGACTCACAAAAAGACAAGGATGAACTATAGGATAGCTTTTTTTTTAGATTTTCTTAATATTATTCCCCTTTTTAATGTGTTTTTATACGGTGCAATCTGGAGCCATACTGAGCAAAGCAAACGACAATCTGGTTTTCCTAAATAATTGTTTGAACATGAAATCTCTTTAGGTCCAAAGATCTCAAGGTACAGTCTTTTACACCTCGACCACGTTGTTGGAATAAAAGTTGTTTAACAGTTTGTCTGTCTTTAATCGTTCATAGTTTACAGCAGTCCCGATAATGACAGAAACTTTATGAGGATATAAAGCACGAATATCATTTCCATTGTAATGGAGTTTTACCATAACCACAACAACACGATTTTCCCAAATGGGCAGTAAATCTTTAGAATGTAAGATCTCGCTCAGTCTTTTATTAAAAAAACATACATTAATTTTAAGAAGCTTAAACGTTAGTCTTTGCATTTTTGTAAATCATGTTTATGTTCCTATTGTCTATTGTATTGTTAAGCAAATTATTTTAGACACGCCACGGTAGAACTTCACCAAAAATATCAATTTTAATAATAGTTGTAAAAAGATACAGAAATTGGCTGAACGATATTAGGTTGTGTGCACTAGATGCCACTAGGTGGCAGAGTAAAGTTACTATTGATCTCCCTGTACGGTACACGAAATCGTTTTACAAAATAATGTACTTTAATAGAGGTTTCAGTCGAGGAATTCACGCTACTAATATTTCATTTCGATTTATTTTTACAATATCAATTTCGATTCTTTCCAAAGAAAAATCGACTAATCTTTTTTACGATGTATAATCAATATGAACTTTTAGCACCAGCATGGTTAAACCTGGCCTACAGTAAAGCTCCTAATTCTTTAATGTCGGCCTCCAGGCAAACGTGGATTAAAAAGGAGCATGGAAGCTTGGTCTGACCCAAACACAGCTGACCATATCAGAGGATTTGAAGCGAACCACGCCGTTCTTGTGTGGGACGTGAGCGAAGCAAAATCCACCCACTTCTCAAAGTCAATTATTCCACCACTTAAAGAGAGTCATTGTGAGGCCGAAGACCTCTGCGTGGTCATTACGCACATGACGTCTTTCAAAAAAAATTTGCGTGACCCAGATGTTTTTTGGGTCTCATTTGTGCCACTTAATTAAAGCTCGGGTTGGTGCATTAATACGCATTTCATTCAAAATACTTTTTCTCGCTGTGAGTTTGCGAACTCTCGGCCATCTAGACATGCACTACCGCCAAACCAAATATATCATTTTACTTCTATTTTACACCGTTTTCTATTTTCACCAGGGTGCTCCAGTACCCTACTGGGGAAAAAAAAAACAGACCAGCATGATGCTGGACTTGGTGGTGGCCAGCGTTTGTTGTGTTTTGAACATGTTTTTGCTGGGGACGCTGGTCGTTACTGGGTATGCTGGTGACCTGCACATCCTGGTCTTTACTGGAAGTGCTGGTGACCAGTATATGCTGGTACATTGCTGGTTCTTGGACGGTTGTGACCAGTGCATGCTGGTCTTTTAAGAGCATGCTAGTGACTAGCACATATTGGTCGAACAACAAAACCAAGGTTATGCTGGTCAACCAGCAAAACCAGCACCACACCAGCTTAAAGCAGCATGGATCTGATGCTAATCAATGTGTGTTTTTTTTCAGCAGGGTATACAAGAACATAAAGTCTCCTCCAATATTTTCACTGAACAAACGTTCTAAACGTATTAAAACGTTCAATTTGTCCTTACAGCTACCTCTATTATTAGGGCTGGCTCGATTCCATTTTTTTCATGCCCAGTACCGATATTGCTAGTGCAAATCTGGCGATGCCGATATCAGACAGTTGGGCTGAAAATAACTGACGTGATGAGCATGCTGCTATCTAGCTAGTTCTGACTCGAGTTCCAGCTATTACTCACGTGACACATCTCTGTTTACGGCGTGTCGTCCAAATTGTAGTCAAGCATATACGTGATAGGACAGACATCGGATTAAACTGCTTTTTCCCCCATTCAAAATCCGACCCAGCGATTTTTGCCACACATCGGGCCGATGCCGATACAGAATATCAGATCGGTACAGCCTTACTTATAATATTCTGTGTATCATGACATGAACTCTGCTGCACTTCAAACTTTTTTTTTTCCGATTGTATTGTTTCTCAAGTGGTCTGGAAGCCAATTCATGGCACCACCCAAACTTGACGCTGCAAGCCCAGCCAGTGGTCCAAGCCCAGGTTCTCAGGAACTACACTTTCAAGCAGCTGGCTCCTAGAAGTCATAGAAGCTGCCAAGATTCAATGCCGGCCTTCATTTCATTTGGACTACCAAAACCTGACCAAACTTGAAAAATCAGTTTTCTTTCTGACTTAAAATCAGCCGGACTTAAAAAAAAAAAAAAAGAAAGGTTCACCATTGGCATAGCAGTTAAAGTTGGTTGGCCTATTAACCAGAGGTGTGATAGTACCAGCACTGCCAGGATGACACAGATTTGGCACTTTTGTTAGAAGGTGCTTCTGTTTTGCCAGTCTGGTTTACAGTCCAGCTTGGGGTAGAGCTTGTGAGATTGCCAGCACAACGCACAGACTCATGAACCCAGCCAAGGTAACTGCAATGATCAATATCCTCTTGACTGAGACACCTAGTTTGAAGGGGTCTTCATGGTCTCTGAAGAAGAGATAAAGCCTCTTTTGGTGTCCTTCACTGACTTCTGCCTTCCCGCTACTTTATCCCAGACACCCTTTGAAAGCACTTCTCCCAGACTTTCCCCTCAACTCTCCAGAAACAATCTCACCAGGGTTCTTGGGGGGCCAGGCGGAAGCAAACCTTGAATGTGATCCAAAAATATAGGGGAGACCGTACTAAATATTTGGCTCATTCACATTCTAGGACCTGATCACGAACCCGTAGCACTGAGGAGGTGAGAGGATATGATGAATAAGGAGATGTAAGGCAAATGCGTTGGCTTTAAAGAGAGCCTGGACTTTCTTTTCCCCCCCATAAAAGATGTGGTTCAAAACAGGCTCTCTCTGTCTTCCTCCCACTACTGAGGGAACGGGTGAACGCAAGGCCAGGCACAGATGGGACAAAGTACTTAGTGGGAGGCTTGGATGCCAAACGTGATGATAAAATCAAAATGTTTTGAAGCTCAAGTCGCACCTGACCTCCCTTATCTTAAAGGCAAGGTGGTAGCTCCTCACCAGTGATAGTGTTTAGTATTCAGACAGTACGAGAAGCCAGGGGTTTAAACACAAACGAGGGAACAAGGAAACGTTATAATGGATTTGCATTCGTGTAATGGGTGCGTTTTCGTCACGTCATCCCGCTGACAGATCATGAGAGCTTCCTGGTATTATATTGCGAAGGCTGCCTTTGAGGTGGTCATGAACTTTTGTACCTGAGATGTTTAGAGGACAGGTTTCACTAAAGAACAGGAGAGAACAGGTTTTCAATAAATCTGTGTTTTCATTTTTATAAAAGATTGGTGCACAAAATAAATAATACATAATAATAATAAATAATTCATATGCAATATTATGAAGGTATCCTGCTGTCCTTTCTGTGTGGAGTCTGCATGTCCTTTCCTTGTCTGCGTGGGTTTACTCCAGGTACTCTGGTTTCCTCTCACAGTCCAAAGACATGCGTGCTAGGTTAATTGGTGTCTCTAATGTGGCCCTTAGTGTGTGACTGTGTGCCCTACGATGGATTGGCATTGTGCTCCTGCCCATGTGCCCCGAGTGGCCGTGCGGGCACCGGCTGGCCCATGATGCCATGTGGATTAAGCGAAAGATAATTGATGGATGGACTATTATAAAGGACACTTTTTGCCCGTTAGGTTTTGGCTTTTTCGATATTGTTAAATTGCACTGAACTATTGTCAATCATTTTTCGCTTTCAAAGATTCAGCCGCAAAACACACAACCTCTACTTTTATAACTGATAGAAATAGTTGTAATAGTTAAAAAAAAATTTTTACACCGTTATAAAAGACTAACTGTTCTAAAAGATCTGAACATTGTTATGCGTTATGCAATTGCTTTGTCACTTTTATCAAAGATTCTGCCACTCGTTCGTGGCCATAAAAGACTGCATTGTTTCTTGAATGAAAAAGAAAACAAAAATTCCAATGAAAATCTTGTTTCCCCATTTTCCACCGCTGTAGACGTCTGCTTAGTTTTTCACTGATAAAAAGCCGAATCTTTATATCGTTAAAGATTGTTATTGTATATTTCCTCTACTTTTTTTTTTTACTGCTTTCTTAAGTGTTATATTTAGTATTACAATATCTTTGATCACTTTCTCACTTATAGGTGGCTGGAGGGGTCATGACAAAGACCTGTAGTAAATATATCTGCTGGATATAATAAGCATTTCCAAGGCTCTCTTACAGTGTGTGTGTGTGTGTGTGTGTGTGTGTGTGTGTGTGTGTGTGTGTTCTCTGTGTGATGTGAATCATGCCAGCGCTGGAAGACACAGACTACATTGTGTTGTGGATGGATGGATGGATGGATGTGTTGTGTGTGTGTGGCTATTGTTTCCAGCAGAAAGTGAGCGCGAACTCTTTGCCAGCTTGAGTGTGGTAGGCTACAGTAGCGCACAGACACGGCGCTGTACAGACTCCAGTTAATATATCCTGTCTTTGTCGTTCTTTATCAGCGGGGGAACAAATAACGATGGCAGTCGCCTTTTGTGCAATAAAAAAAAAAAAAGTCCGAGCACTTTCGCTCATTTCTTTGAAAGCCCGTAAAAATCGTAGGCACACATTGCAGAAGTATTGAAACATTCGCCTGGCGGTTTTGATCTTAATGAAGCGCGAGATTAAGACGTTATTATAGAGGAGTGCAGCGCGACACCCCGAGCCTGAAAATCTAATACGCTTTGAATTACTCTTAATCAAAAGCACGGAGCTTCGGCAGCACCTAAGAAACTCAGCGAGAAAATCAAAAGGCAAGCAAGAAAGGCAGGCAAATCACACGCCGTTCCAAAATAAAGACCTTCCTTCATCACATGGAAAAGTCTCTTAAATGAAAGTGTGGCGCTTGAAAGTGTACCGGAGGTTTCCACGGAGCCAGGCTCAGCACGCGCGTCCTGGCGCGGGATTAAGCCGGGCGCAGCAGGACGTGGCCTGACGAAACGAGTTCCCTACTCTTGGACAGGAAAAATAAAGGAGCAGGCTAAAACAGGGCTCGATGTGGATCTGGAGACGCAGTGTCCACGAGGGGAAGCGGGTTGTTGCGTTGTACCTGCATTAAAGTACTGTAGAAAATACTGTAAATGGTAATAAATGCAGTTAGATATGGCTGGCTCTTAAAAAAAAAGAGATAAACTAGATATTTAATGAATAGACAAGTTGGGACTCTTACTGAAATATCAGAACGAATAGGAGTAGATTTAGTCCTAAATTGAATCAGTGATTCAGAGAATCGACTCCCAGGATAATCAATATGTACATGCTTTAAGAATGAGTCGATTGTCCCTGCATAGAATCAGTGATTCAGAGAATCGACTCCCAGGATTATCAATATGTACATGCTTTGGAAATGAGTCGATTGTCCCTGAATTGAATCAGTGATTCAGAGAATCGACTCTCAAAATTATCGATATTTACACGCTTTGGAAATGAGTCGTTTTTCCCTACATTGAATCGGTGATTCGAAGAATCCAAGTCTACAATTTTGTCCGAAAGTCTTATACCACCATTGTGTCATGGTTTTAACAATGCTGCACTGACCATGTAGAATTATTTATCAGCTTCTTTATTAGAATATAACCAGAAAATATAGGACATTTGGAACCAGTATTAACAGATTGAAAGTAAATCAGAAAAACAGCTTCTAAAGGCTACAGTGGTCGTTACAGCTTTATTGCGAGAACTTAAGCTTAACCTCCGCTGTCAAGCTCTTGGCGACCCATCCAAAGCCGTTTGCTAAAACCATTTCTCAGTGGAAACAAAGAAAAGCATTGTGTGGAGTTTTAAATGGACGCCTGGAAGATGACTTCAGCGGGTACTGTTGTTGTTAACATGTTCCTTATTCCCTGCAAGTCCGGCATGATTCCAGTGCTGCCCTGGGACAGGCTCCAGCTCACTGAGGCACGGCCTGGAAGATCGGGAGGACTACGCAGATCTCTGAGCAAAGATGTTGTGCGTAAAACGATATGAGAAGCTGGGCGGAAGGAAGAACCCATTACTGATTCGGAGATTTCAAAATGCGAAGAATCGACTCCCAAGCTTTTTAACATGGGGATGCTTTTGAAAGCAAGCCACCCCAGTCCCACCTGCTGTACAGCCCAAAGCGAGGAGCAACAGTTGCATCCGTGCAACATTTAGACCTGTTTTAGAAACAGGAGTATTAATCATGTCTGGTAGAAAGCACATGTAAATTGGAATAATCAAACATCTCTCCCCGTGGACCCTAAACAGCGCTGTTTTTCTGGAACCTCTTTGTTTCAGGCCTGTCAAATAAAGATGTCGTTGAACATTGTCATGGAAACAGCCAGTAGGAGACAGCCCTTTCCTCTCGAGGTTTGGGCAACAGACGGCAAACGTGAGCGAAAGCCAAAAAAAAAAAAAGATGCTGCCGAGGTGCTTATTTTTATCGAAATAGAAATGAACGCTCTAAGCTGGTGTAAGTACGCCGTAAGATGGTATATGCGTGGAGTTTGCATGTTCTCCCCGTGTCCCATAGTCCGAATACGGCAGTCAACAACATTTATGTGCTGAAGTCTGCTTATTTTGCGAAACGGTTTTATCAGTATCTTAAAAGCTCTGGAAGAGCAGCGCTGGAAACAAACATGGTGAGATCACCAGATTTTCTTATAATCATCATGTCTACATGTTTGTCAGCAATTCTACTGCAGCATGTGATAAATTCCAGCAAAGACGCACCTAATTCTACTTTAATAACCCACGGATCAGGATCATCTGTCCATTGTGTATTTGGGAACTGCCAAACAGCGAAAGACCACGGCTTTATGGTGGACTATTTGGACACGTTTACATCGTAGCCCTGTGCGCTGCTCAGCTGTTGCACCTAAGGGCTTGGACTGAGAATCAAGGGCAAACGTTCCTCATCAGCCGCAATAATTCCACTAATGCCAGATGGAAACCCTTTAGCCTTTTGTTCCCTCCTTCAGTCGTGGCCCGAGGCTCAGACGGTGAGCCCTGAAGGACTCTGGCAACAAAGGGGCCTCATCCGGACATGCACAAATGCACTGTGGGCCCCCCTATTTGGCCATGGTGCTTTTCAGGGGCTGCTACTGTTAAGTGCACTCTGATCGTCCTGAACGTGGACCCCCAAAACTTATGATAGAGAGTCTTAAAAAAAAAAAAGGTCATTCCATTCACCTCACAACGCGGTACAGTTTCGACCCCCGGAGGAAAGAGGGAGGGATGAAAAGAAGTGGAAAATGTACGACTTTAGGATCGTTAAGAGGCCGTTAAGAGCGGGGAACAAAAGTTTCCCACGTTGCTGGGCATGTAGAGCAGGTCCTGTTTGGCTGGGAGGTCCTGCCCATTAGGAAAGCTCATGCTCTTGTTAGCTGGAGTATGACATGCTTTCTTTGATCATGTCAGCTGACATTTAAGCTCCGGTCACTGCCGGAACGGACGAGGCAAAATCCACGGGTGGGGAGTGTGAGTACAAACTCACCTAATTTCCCTGATGAAGCGCAGAATAAACCGCGAGTCTGGTCACGCAGTTATGTGAATGAAGGGTGTAGGAGGTCATCCGGACAAGATAAGAAAGGGGTGTTATCACATGATAGAGGCGTGTGCGTGCTGGTTCATGCTCCGGTTATATGGTTCTTTTTTAGTAAGTGCAGTGTTGTTTGAACTTACCTGCCCAAGCATTGCATCAACTGTGATTGTAGATAAGAAGTAACAAGAAAAGTCCATGGCACCAACCAGGGAACGACAGAGCTACTTTCGGAAAGCCAATGGTGATCCTGCCTGAAATCGTAAGCCTTCCCGAGGCTGATCTGTTTGCCCCAAGTCGTCCCAGGGTCTGATTGTTCCAGCCGAGTGGTTCCAGTTGCACGTGGAACTGGTTTCTGGTTTCTGCTCTTAAACACACGATCCTCGTTCCTATGAGAGGAATTCTTGACGGTGATTAAATAAGCAAGGCAAGAAATGTGAAAGAAAAAAATGCCTGTGCTGTTAACCTGTTCAGAGCCTGCCTTTGCTACAGCGGACATCGTCACCGCCATATGTCTCTTCAGACAAAACTGCTGGACGTCTAAACTTATCATAAAGGTAGAAATCATATTTATGGACCTTCGATCTGGCCTGCTGCAGGACACTGCGGAAATCCGAAACTTTAGGATGTACCGGTTAAACCCTGCTGGTGGGTCAATGTTCTGTAGACATATAATGTTCAAAAAAAATGTTCAAAATAAAAACGGAGGGTACATTGCGGTTCGATTCGTCTTAGTTGCACCTTGTGGTTCACATTCCTGTCCCCGTATACGTACATTTACATTTACATGATTTAGCCGACGCCCTTATCCAGAGCGACTTACAGTTATTGCAGTCTTCCAATCCAAGCAAATATGGGCCTTGCTCAGGGACCCAAATGTGGCAGAGGTGAGATTTGAACCCGCACCTTTTTGGTCCACAGTCCAGTAATTTAACCACTAGTCCCAAGTATACTTGCACCAAACTGGCAACAACCACTTTCTGTGTTGGATGTCCTTCTTGAATCACATTCCTAATCCTTTCCACTGTGTCCATTGATTGATGATTCTTTCGACAAGACCGTGTTTCCTTCCAATTAGCCGAGTCCGGAAGTGTAGACTTGTTACATTTTTTTTAGAATTGTACTTGCCTACATGGTTGAAATGCAAACTACAAGGTTTTTGCTTGGGCAGTAGCAGCCACGTGAGGCGGTCTTGTGTGATCCCAAAAACGCAGCTAAATCAACACCAGAACGCCTTCGAAAGGTTTTTCCGCAACCGGTCAAGAACGAGCGCGGACCGTAAGCCAGTTATGATGCATGACTTGATGAGGGCTGTTCATGCAGGAAATCCTAGAACAGTCCCCCAATTCTTTCTCACCATTGTGCGGGTCTGATCAGCAGCTACAGGAAACATCACTGCGTCTCTACTGCAGAGGAGGAGGATTTCTCAAATGTATTCAACGAAGGCAAAGTGCGGTCGAACCCAGGTCGTTCCAGCGGGTTTTTACGGCCCTTTCCTTGTGACCGCAGGATCAGTTGAACAAAATAGGTGCTACGTTTGAGCTGTAAACGTTCATACAGACATTTTCCAAAGGATACTGGTAATACAACTAAGTAATAACGCCTATCCCAAGACATACTAGGGTTCAAACTGAGGTTCAGATAGACAATGGGTTTAATGGATTACAAAATAAAAGCAGAATACAGATACAAAAAAAATGAAGCAATAGTATAAATACAAGTTTTAGCATTCTCTCACATTACTTGTAATCAGCAAAATGGACATACGACTGGCAATCGAAATACAACACAAACACAGTGCAGGATGTCTCTTAAAAAACACGTTTCCTCCTCACTATCCTCTCTTTCTCAAACTTATCATGCATGCGCTCCCTGTGTTTTGCACAGCAACGCCAGGCTACGGTTTCAGACAACAAACGGCTGCTAAAACAACAATAAATCCAAATGTTATTCAAGCCTCCAGCGATCCAGCCTGACTCATGGCTGTTTTGAGCCGTGAGTCAGGCGAGCGACGCAATCAGGCCGCTGTATGCTTTCAGACCAACAATCTGATAAGGCCCTAATGTGCTTATTTAGCCACCCTCATTAAGCAGTTTCCTGTTTAGAAGGACCTCCTGTAGAATATATAGAGAGAGGAAAAAAAACAAAACTTGCCACTGCCCCCAGTCGAACGGTCACTTCTTTTACTGTGTGGTGCCATTTTCATTTCTGGTACGGGCACCTCTTTGAGATACAGGCACTTGTTTGTCTTGCAACCTGAAATCAAGAGTCGTTAAAAAGGCAACAGTTTAGAAAATGGGTCGGACATCCGGTAAGGCTTCTGATGTTATTTGCTTTAATTACATCATTACCGTCCGTCTGTTTGGATGGGCCTCTACTGGCTTTGCACACCTAGACTGGAGGATGTTTGTCAATTATATTTACAGTTAGAGCATTAAGCAGACGCTCTTATCTAGAACGACTTACAAAAGTGCTTTTGTTTTCCATCTAGCAGACCAAACCTCATGTTAGTACAAATAAGCAATAGCCTCAGAAGACAATCCAACCAGAACCTGTCCTTTGTCCTTTGTCCTGTCCACGGTCTTGGTCCACATTATCTGAGTGAACTCTTAGACTC
>JAYJMA010041754.1:0-7500 GCA_036873895.1 Parotocinclus cabessadecuia
TCAGGGACCCAACTGTGGCAGAGGTGGGATTTGAACCCTGGACCTTCTGGTCCATAGTCCAGTACCTTAACCACTACACCAAAACAGTCCCACATGTTGTTTGTAATAGTGCCTATCAATGAATGTATGGCTTCTTTCAAACAAAAGTATCAGGTCTATCATACCATCCTCTTTAGTGTTATTTCTGCCATTATGGATGCTGTGTAGATGGGAGTGTTTCACCCATGTTTTAAGCGGTATCTCTGACATTTTTATGATTCATTGGGTTATGTAAAAATACATACAAAATTTACATTATAGTAGCCTGAACAGATCCAGTCAGGGTCTGTTTCGGACAACGTCCTGTTACATAGTACATAATGATTTATTGTACAGTTTAGAATACACGTGAGACAGAAAAAGCCCCCTGATCATGAGACTTTCTCCACCGTGCTTCACAGTTGTGCTGTGATTTTAGTACTGGTGTACTGTGCTTTGTCATTTCAAGCTGTATTTGTTGCTAAAGCCACTAATATTGAGCTAATTTTGAGACTCTGCTTCTAATTGACTAACATGGTGCAAATCTTGATTGACTAAGTGCAGTAAAGTTAGCGTTTTTAGGGGTGGTTAATATGGCCAAAATCCTCTGTGGTGGGATATCATGGTACCCTTATATATCAGATATGTCAGAAAAATGGTTATAATGCTAGTCAATTGCGAATTTCGCAGTTCATTGGGAACACAAAATGTAAACTTATAGCTATCATTTCTTGAGTGTGATCTTTGAGGAAGGAGGAATTCGGTAAATATCTGAAGAATGTCCAAATTTTTAATATGTAGAGTTAATGTTGTGTGCAGTTGCTTAATTTGACTCGTTCACAAATCAGTACTTTTTGCTTCGAATTGCACAAAGCAGAGCTCATCTTTGGTTTTGCCGTGGTAGTCGCCATAAATTTGCCTGCTGTGAGAAGTCCTTTATCTGAAATGTCAATCTCATCTGCCATCCTTAATTATGGCTCTGGTGTAGAGAAAGTAAAAACCTCTACCCACGCCATAGAAAATTGCAAATGATCTAGAAATACTCTTTAGAGACAAAGACAAATCTCTACCACTAGTTATTTTTCTACCCATGTTTCTACTCTGGATGTCCTTCAAAGTTTTATTTACAGAACAGATAATCAATTGGCTTGGGTCATTTGAATGATCGCGTTTTTGTAGGGCATTTGCAATGTCAGAATGTGATTTGGAGCCTTTCATGTAGAGCGCTGGTTAGTTCTCATGTTTCGTTTTCAGTTTATACACCTTTGAAATTCATACTGGTAATCGCATCTCATTTTTGAGACTCGTTTGATATTCCCTTTTCCCTTTTCCACTTCTGGTATTCGAATCCTAGACTGGGACATAACAGGAACCAGTAAGGCAACCATAGCTGGTTGTCAGATAGTTAGGTAAAGTGTAATGATGTAATAAGGTCGAGGGGAAGAATTAATATAACAAGCCGTGCCAAATGTAAACAGCTACTGTATACACTAAGTACAATAGTGTGATTACCTTTAATTTACTGTAGTTCAGTTAAAAGGTTAGTACCTTGCTACTAACGATGTTGTTTAATTATAATCTATATTACAAATAAACCCTACTGTTTTAATGTACATTCTGTGGAAAATGTTTCAGTTAGCAGCAGCTTATTTCTGTACTAAAGTCAAATGTTTATCTTTTTCTTGAATACTCTTGACTTCTTGAAAAAAAAAAAAAAAGTTCAGTTCAATTCAATTTTATTTTTATAGCGCTTTTTACAATAGACATTGTCACAAAGCAGCTTTACATTGATATATAAACAAGTGTCACAAATTGAAATCTTTGTCCCTAATGAGCAAGCCAATGGCGACAGTGGCAAGGAAAAACTCCCTGAGATTAAGAGGAAGAAACCTTGAGAGGAACCAGACTCATTTGGGTTAATCATCAGCTCACAGACGGGGGAAAAAAGGAAAGTGATACTTAAGGGAATGTAAATCTTTTATTTATGGATATAGATATTCTATTTTAAAGATTACTGCATTAGGTGTTGCGCTATCAGCACTGTTGTATATAGGTTTTCCATGAGGAAAATCTAACTGTGTCTGTGGCTCCTCAAATGCATGTCAGTTCTCTAAGTGATGCCTCACCAAATGTAATCCCATTTTATCTCTTCGTTTATTGTGGCGTGGGAATGGAAAATTGTCGAGCGAGGATAAGAAAGGTTTAAAGAGTGATAAAGAAACCAGAGTCTATACAAATCATGGGGACATCTGGGAAATTAATCAGTGCCTTCTTCTGATGATTGATGAGAGAACAAAGAAATAACATTTGAAGAAAACCACACACGGCCATCCCAAAGCTGCCGGAGAAATGACGTGCAAGCAGAGAGAGACAGACAGGGAAAATAGTGTACATAGCCTAAAGTATTAGGACGTGACAAGTGGCTGGTGAACATATCACTGGAGATTTGGCTCTCCTGGATGGATTTCCAATACCACTTTGCAGAAGGATTCCTTTAAGGTTTGCTGAGTGTGTGGTTTGTGCTGCTGCTATTTCCCGGTTTCTGTCTTGACTTGGACTCTAGAATTCCTGACTATGACCACAACACCAGAATACCAGTTGAGTGCACCACAATTAGTACTTGGTCATCTTGTTTCAGGTGTTTGGCCCAAACGACTCAGCTGTTATTGCTTTTGGATTTTTTTTCAGGACTGGACTTCCTGACAGCTTCAGCGTTGTGGGTTATTAATTGTCTATACGAGCTTCTTGGTTTGTACAATTGTTCCTATGCTCATTATCAGTGTTGTTCAAATGTAAAAATGCTCTAAAAAGTCATGCTGTAAAGTGAAAGAAAGGTGTAAAATGGGGAAGGTAGCAATAAATAAAAGAGAACGAGCTTAAGAGGAAAGAGAGAAGTTGAGGAAGCCAGAGATAAGGCTTTATTTAGTAAACTGAAGCAAATGGTGTTTATGGTGAATCCTGAAATCTCCTCTACCTCATGCTGAAGGGAGAGAGAGAGAGACAGGGACAGAGAGAGACAGGGACAGAGAGAGACAAGGACAGAGAGAGACAGACAGTGACACAGAAAGACAGGGACAGAGAGAGACAGGGACAGAGAGAGACAGGGACAGAGAGATACAGACAGTGACACAGAGAGACAGGGACAGGGAGAGACAGGGACAGAGAGAGACAGACAGGGACAGAGAGAGACAGACAGGTACAGAGAGAGACAGGGACAGGGATAGACAGACAGGGACAGAGAGGGACAGAGAGAGACAGGGACAGGGACAGAGAGAGACAGACAGTGACATAGAGAGAGACAGGGACAGAGAGAGACAGGGACAAAGAGAGACAGAGAGATACAGACAGGGACAGAGAGAGACAGACAGTGACATCGAGAGACAGGGACAGAGAGACAGGGACAGAGAGACAGGGACAGGGACAAAGAGAGAGACAGAGAGACAGACATACAGACATACAGATAGAGAGAGAGAGAGAGAGAGAGAGAGAGAGAGAGAGAGACAGGGAAGGGGGGGGAGTGGGTTGGGTCGGGATGCTCTGCAGCATGACAGCCAAAGTTGTAGAATTGTGTGTTAATTCCGTTGTGTGTTAGTGTGTTGTTGCGTCTCTGAAGCAGAACTCATTAAACCTCCTATAAGTCGCTTCCTCTGCCTAATAAGGATCTGCTTTCACACCACACACCGAGTTTTATTTCTCTAAACTCCATTGGCTAAGCTACATTACATTTCAATCAGTGTGAGCGCCTGCTGCTCTTCGTGCTGCTGTCTACGTTTTTCACGCTGTAACACAGTTTCTTGTTGCAACTTTAACTTGGCGACATACAATGCCACACTGGGAAATAATAATATCAAATCTATCGTTTATATAGAGCTCTTAACAGGAAATGACTTTACCGAAATAAAGAAAATGAGCATCGAGAGGCAATAGTGGCACACAGGACCCTCACAGCACCCATCTTCCTCTGGAAGAGACCCGACAGCAGGATTAAGCTCTTGTCTAGCAAAATATAATGGTATTGTGTGGAAGGCATACAAGTTGTAGTGTAGTGTGTTGTGTGTTGTGAGTTTTAAGGGAATAAAACGGGTTTGGATAAATCATAGCAGAGTCTCTGTTGCAGACAGTCCAGGTACAACGGTAATGTTCAGTGTGAGGGATTAACAATTCTAATAAATCATAATGATAATCGCAAATCCTGCCAAACAACCCTGTAGATCAACGAGCAGAGGCGGGAGTTAAAGAGCCAAAGTTAGTCATTCACTCTAAAGCTATCTTGTCCAAGTCGTGCTCAAAACGTAATCGAAATCGAAACACTTTCTCATTATGAACATTCGTCTGGTCCATAAACAAACGAAATGAAGTTAGTTCAATAAAATAATACACAAACAAATATTTCCATATGGACTTCCTGCCATAGCCAACACGTCGGTCTATCTAATCTAACGGCGTCCTAAGACTTTTGCACGGTGCTGTATGGTAAATGTAATGCCCAAACATGACCAATAATGAACCCAAGTATTTATTCCCTCAAGCTGCTAACGACTGATAAACTGCATTTCAGACTTTCCCCAAAAGATGCCGCTCTTAATTACTGGGTTGCCAGATCCCGCTATAAGAACAGCACTTTAGATCTATGGATTGAGAAAAACGATCAGAAATCTGATTACCGGGGTAAAACCCAGCTCTTTATCCGATTTTTAATCTTATTTCTAGATGGGGGTACGCTCGATATATTCCAGTGATTAATTACTAAAAAGCCAGAGCTTTTACAGAGTAATGTTTTGAGGGACCTCCTAAACATTGTTGATATACAGGTCACCCTGTTCTATGGCTGATTTGAGTACGAGCATGTGGAGCCAGGCAAACGTGCAGTCGGTTCGGTCCCTGGCTCATCAGACGCTGGAAAGACCGAAAATTCTGCTGCCTTGTGACTAAGACGAGTCCCGGCGTTTCCAGCATTAAATGGTAATTACAGCCAGGGTACGGATGTGCAGCAAATTAATTCTGAGAGACAATAAGTGAAGTGAGGCAGGAAAGTGTCTTGTTTAGTCGCTGAGAGTGGAGGGCCGAGCCAACGACGGCTTTTCTTATCTTGTAACGAACAGAACTGTTTCTAAAAGAGCGAGACAGATCAGCACGGCGCTGACATGCACTCTGCAGTCTCCTATCTCTCCATTTGTCTCCTTCCTCTTCTTCCATTTCTGTTTTTTATCACACTCTGTCATCTCGGTGCATCTCAGAATGTAATTAATTCTCCCTTTTTTCTCTCCCTCCCTCTCTCTTTCTCTCGCTCTCTCTCTCGCACTCCCACTGTCTGCTCGATCTGCATTCCTTCTCTCCTAATGGCTCCTTTGGCTCTCCATTTTATACTCTCCTTAATGCCAGGCGGTCGTGGCGCGATCGTTCGGTCGTTTTGCTCTACGTACTCTAATCAGCAGTAGAACAGGGTGACCGTGTAAAACCTCGAGCTTTTTAGTAAATAACCAGTGAAATGGATCGAGCATACTCCCATCTAGAAATCTGATAGAGAGCTGGATTTTACCCCAGTAATCAGATTTCAGAGCTGACGCGATTGGCTAACAGATTCACACACGGTTGCCAAGTCCTCTTGTACGCAGATTCCTTTCATTTGGGGTTCATCCAGAGATCTCGAGTGTTGTTCTTATAGTGGGATCTGGCAACCCTGAAACTGAATGCGGCGACTTTCGGGGAAAGTCTGAAAGGCAGTCTATCAGTCTTTATGCTTGAGGAGATCAACAATTTGCTTCATTTATATTCGTGTTGGGGCATTACATGTACAGTACTGTGCGAAAGTCTGAGGACACCGTTAGATTAGGTGAACTGTAGCATTAGCAATGGCAGAATGACCAGTTTTTCAGGATTCAGTAATACAATACAGTCCTCCCCTTTGCAGCATCTGGCAGTTTTATCGGGACGCCAGGTTGATCCATTTACAATCTGAAGAAGCTTGATCGGGAACGTTTTTGGAAGGGTAGCAGGCAGGAAACCACTCTTTCAGAAGGGGAACAGGGTAAAAGGGATAAGCATTAAGTGAAAGATTACATTAAATCAGCACAACTAATGGCGGCCTAAGACTTTTGCACAGTACTCAGTATATAGGTCTATTACTATTATTATCCATAATGCTTTTACTCATGACCGTTTCGAAATGAACTTGTTGCCCCAATTCAGCGCACAAAAGTCAGTGACAGTGTACCTTCTTTAGTTTGAGAAGGAAACTCGGTGTACGATGTCTTTTCTAACTCATAGATAAATCTCTTTTCTGTTTGTGTGTTGCGGTGCAGATAAAAGTCTGAGGCGCCATTATCCATTGGGCTTTCAGCATTGGGTATTTTAATTTCTTGTCTGACTGCATCGTATTGTGTTAGCATTTTCTCTACCTTCATAATCGAAGCGGAAGTAAGATCAGTTTATGTATCGTCTGAATCCATCATCTTATGTCACATGCCAGGTTTGATCAAGTGTATTGTGTGGTCTATATAGGTGAGGTGTCTAATCAAAAGTCATACCCCTACCCCATGCATGACCACTCTGCTGAGGGAGGACTGCTGTTATCCTGCAAATGTTTCTGTGTAACTTGGGGATCAGGAATGAAGGACTAGACTTCACTTTGATCCTTTTTGGTGCCCCAATGCTAAACAGGGGCTGCTGTTGAAACATCATCGGTTCTCGAGCCTTTCCTCCTTCAGACAGCGTGATGTCATAGCCAGACCGGAGGTACGGCTAAAACGCAAACTGGGCTCTCCACAGTGGCATCAGTATCAAAACAGAAACCAAAATAAACAACCGTCACACTGGTTGAATTACTTTCAGAGGACTTCCCGCTGAGGACTCAATACATTTTTTTGATTTTACATTCTTTAATTTAAATATTATTTGCATAATTTGGCTATTAATACAAACTGAACTATTCAAGGTAACGTCTAGGCCACCCAAGCAGGTCGTTTTTTGGTCATCTCGAGGTTTCTTCCTTCTACATTCAGGGAGTTTTTCCTTTCCACTGTCACCCTAGGCTTGCTAAATTTGTAACTGGCCTTTTAAGATAATATAATATCGTTAAGCAGATTTGAGACAATGCTCCATTATAAAAAGCGCTATAGGAATAAATTTGACTTGACTTGACTTCATGCTCATCTTGTAACCAGACTATTTGCTTTGTGCATTTGGGGTGTTACTAGTAGGTCAAATTACCAGAGCTCGGCTTTTCTAGGTATATGTGAGGGGCACTGGCAAAAGCAGGCGACGAGCGAGGGCCTTTTAAAGGCAAAAAAGGTGAGATCTCCAGAATCTAAAGCTGAACACCTGGTGAGAAGCTGAGAAGAGAAAAAAAGACACTTAACTTTCAGTTCCTAAAAAAATGAGCTTGACTAAAAGGTCAGAATGTCTTTTTAACCATGTTTTTGAGACGCATCCATATAGGAAAACAAAGCCCAAGAGCACAGAAAAAAGTCCCATTGGAGAAGT
>JAYJMA010041785.1:0-11277 GCA_036873895.1 Parotocinclus cabessadecuia
AGTTTTGTGTAATGCAAACACTCGTTTTAAGATTGTTGTTATTTCTTAGTAATAACAAAATAATAATTAAAATATTTTGTGCCAATTAGTATTGTTAGATTACAAGTATATAGTCATACTATTCTAGTTTCTGGTTAACCTATAAAACATTACCAGCAACTTCATTACAATTTTTTAAAAATGTTTTTTTAAAGAAATAATATACTTTTCTTACTTGACTCTATATGTACTACCATCCTGCTTCCAAATATTATTTTCCTTCCATCATTCACACCTTAACCATCACTGTAACAAAAACTCTTTTAAGGAACGAAACCACTATTTATCCATATCTAAACTGTCTGATAGTTTATATATATCGGGAGCTCTACATTTTATATGCCTGAAGTTATTATTTTTTAAATAACAATAACTTTTTAATATTGAAATCCTCTAATCTGTATGCAATCCAGTGATAAAGAACCACAAAATTCCTAAAAATGCATATGCAGAGAAAACATGATTATGAAAAGGGATTTTTCAAACTATTATCTACAGAAATCAGCAGGTCCTAGAATATGTTGCCAGATACATCCAAAGATACCATGAGAGATCTATGCACCAGTCACTGGTCATTGAATGATACTATATATGAATGAATGATATGTATACCAAATGAATAATATATAACATTAAACACTTAATATGTACCCTTAAACACTACTCAAGAATGAATAATTTGTTGCAAATAGTTTTTACTTAAAATGTATTATAAAATGTATTGTACATGACATACCTGTATTGATTGTCAATTTTGTTCCTGTCCCAAAGATAATCTTATAAGTACCAGAAGTCACACAGTATAAGAACATGTATCAAAAAGCCTCATTATGACAGCCAACATAACATGTCGCGGTTCATTAATCAAGCTAAGCTAATTATTAAATGTTAGCTTATACATGTTAATATATTTAATATAACTAAATTTGGAACAAACAAATTTCAATACGGATAGAGTACATAATCCCAATTAGAAGACAGTTCTGGGCCTTATGGCTCAGTTTCAGAATTTGTAATAGTCCATGGTATTTTGTGTGCAATGATTTAGACCATAACTCACTTTCTATTAGGAATTTCACATTATTATGTAATGGTGTAAAAAACTTACTTGTCTTAACAGTTAGCTTGATTCCAGGGGCAAAAAACAATTTAAAGTTTCCCGTGCTAGTCACACACTGTTCTGTCCCTGAACAAAAATGTAAATATACTGCTCCCAAAAATTATGGGCTATTTCAAAATGAAATATACTGTAATTAAATACCCCCTAATTGTTGTGAGCAGTATATACGCTAATAGATATGTTATTTTGGTAATGCAAAGAATAACTGAGAATTATTTATTAGTAATAACTGGAGTTTGCATGCAGTAGTTAAAAAACTTGAAATTATGTAGCAAATTTACAAAACTCCCATATTACAAAATGGATTCATTTATTCTTTTAGTCTTATTCACTTGATTCTGGACAGGGCCACGGGATAGCCAGTGTCTAGTCAGCAGCATAGGGCACAAGGCAAGAACAACCCTGGACAGGGTGTCAGTTCATCGTAGGGCACTCACTCTCACACCCACTCACACTTTAATGAAACTTTAACGACACCAAATGACCTAGTACGCAAAGAGTTAAATTAGTGAAATATTTTCCAGTATCTGTAATGTAGTCATGAAACCCCATTTTCTGCTGTTGTTATGACTTTTTTCCAATTTAGCAATTCCAAGCAATTAACAGGTCAATTGTATGTTTTGTTTAAAAATGAATCTTTCCACACCAAAGCATGCAAATATAGCTGCATTTCTTGTGTTAATAATCATTCAGACTGTCTCGGACCAAACAACTAATATCTAGTTCATACAAATCATCTTCTAGCATGAGAAAACACATTAATATGACAAATTATTTTAAATCATACCTATTTGTTCATTTGTAGCATATAACTAATATACTAGTAAGTATCAATGTCTTAACAGTAATGTAATCACTAACCACACAGTAAACTGATATTTTATCATATGATTACTTAGCAAATGACACTCTTAATGTACTTAAGTGCAGTTATTTGGTATTACCACGTTAATGAACTGACAGACATGTTGCTGTGTTTCTTCTGTGTATGAGTAAACCTTTTACTAAAAGTTAATTAATAGTCTGATAAAAAATAAGTTCTTATGCAATTAGATTATAAAATATCATAGCAATTAACAGGAGGGTTCTTATCCATTACTTAGTAGTCACTAAGATGTAATGCAGTATTATGTAAATTTAAAGTAAATGTCAACTAACATATTTATCATAAGTAACTGCTAGTTTAAGAGGCTAGTTTAAGCATTGAAGCATTACCTGGGAGAACAGATTGCAGAAACTATGAACATGATCGGTGATCAATATTACACATATAATGATGATATTGCTTATTATAAGCAACTTACTTGTTTCAACTGTTAACGTCATGCCTGTCCCAAATATAATCTTGTTTACTCCTGTAGTCACACATTGTTGGGTCATGCCACAAAAACACTTCTCACACTAGATTAGAATCGATTATGTATTGTTGTTGTCGAATGCATTCCTTAAATATATTTACATATAAATATTTACATTTAAATACATTTACATTTAGTGTTAAAAGTAAAAATTATAAAATGCACCTACTAAGCTCTGCATTTGTTTCAATTAGTTTGGTTCCATACCCATAGAAACTGTAGATCATTTTACTGTCAACCCCTCACTTGGTTTTTATCGAACACTAAATCTTTTATTAATAGAGGTATTGTAGACTTTAAGATTTACTTTAAACACAGACCATTGAGATGAAATCTGTCTTACAGTTGCCA
Organism: Parotocinclus cabessadecuia; assembly: GCA_036873895.1. NCBI lineage: Eukaryota > Metazoa > Chordata > Actinopteri > Siluriformes > Loricariidae > Parotocinclus > Parotocinclus cabessadecuia. The sequence goes on from JAYJMA010041785.1 coordinate 2,869, forward strand.
TTATCATACCAAAGACAGGCTAGTTTACATTGGCAATTCATTATGTATGGTAATTAATTCAAGTCTCAAACGTATTATATTATATAATATTATATAATATTATATTATGGTTATTAATAATTGTTGTTTGTAGCAGTAATGCAAAGGATAAATATTAAACCCTACCTGATACTACTGTGAGCTTTATTCCTTTCCCAATTATTAGTTTCCATCCTCCGGTGTCAGTCACACACAGCTATGCAGCCAAACAAATACATGTAGGCTGCTAAGAAAAGTACTTGTTTTTTTCTTGTTTAATACTCTTTTTCAGTTTTGTTTCTTTGTTTGTTTGTTTATCTTTATTAAATTATCTGATTAAAATGATCACTGTGCCACAGTTGAAACATGGGTTTTGCTTTTTAGCAGCTACTTCTTGAGATATAAACACGATTGCAAGACCAATTACATATTGGTCAGCATCTCTGTCTAGAAACACAACAGAAACATGAAAAACTAGATAAAATACAATCACAAGTACAAATATAATTAACTTACTTGTGCTGATGATCAACTTTATGCTCGTGCCAAAGAATATTTTCGTTCCAACATTCACACTGTGCGAGATTATATAACTAATACCTTGTTGATGTACAATGTTCTGATTTCAATACAATACAATTTCATGATAACTTGTAACTATTTAGAAGCATGCAATAAAATCCTCCTTATATTGTTTAGGCAAATATAGTTACATTTGATTGTACGGTAACTATTAACGAGTGATTATTACGGCAATGTACCAGTTAATTAAACCAAAATTGGAATACTGACCTTCCAAAGTGACTACAGTATGAAGATATATGATGTTAGTAAAACTAGCTGTGATTATAATATGAGCTGTAATTCACAAGCATCACCCACAAATCTACTAACTACAGAAAAACAGGTTTACAAAAAGAAAGAAAAATTCAACTACACCTGATATTATTGTAAGTTTTGTTCCTTTTCCAAATGTAACTTTCTGCCCCGAAAGAGTCACACATGGTTATACAGCTGCACAAAATACTAGCTTACTACTAATATGAGTTATAGGGCCCTTAGTCAAGGAATACAACTATTTTATGTAAAGTTTTGATTGGGAAAGTATATCATTTCGAAACAATAGAGAACCATTAATCATTTGAGGTGAGGTCAAACGATATATCAGATTACACAGTGTATTATATATGACTTACCTGTTATAATGATCAACTTTGTGCCTTTCCCAAAGACAATTGTATTAAACGTATTAGACACACAATGTAAGAACATGCAACAAAAAGCTTCAACACTAAAGATTCACTCTATTGTTATTTCACTAACCTGTGCAATGTTAATACATATTACATTTGTTTGTTTACTTATTTAACCTCATATTGAGACCAGTGTTTTTTATCAATACTCATCAGGCAATTTACAGTAACCATTTGACCTAATGCATACTGCTTGCACAATAAGTGGTCCCCAGAAAGTAAATGTTACAGTTTTGATTGTCAATTACAATAATCCTCCCTCATTAATTTATATATATATATATATATATATATTTCAACGTGATGGCTTTACCAAATTATTAAAGATATTTTCTTTTTTATATCTGTCTCACACATCTACTCCAAACAAAATAATTATATTAATAATATTAATAATTCATTATTAACTACTTATTTTAAATTTAATTTAAATTTAAATATCTGGCCATAAAACAAGAATTAATTTGAAACCCTACCTGATAATATTGTGAGTTTTACTCCTTTCCCAAATATTATCTTCCTTGCTCCTGTGTTAGTCACACACTTTTATACAGCCATACAAAATCATGCACTACCTGCAATTATTGATTCTCTACAATTAGTGACATTACTCACTTCCAAATCGTAAATTAAGTGTTAGGTTATAGAAAATAATAAATTTTTACTGTTTAATAATTTAAATAATTTTGAAAAATGTTCTTTGATACATAGTATTGTGAAAACATAATTTTAGTGTCAGTCACTGACTTTTCTGGCCAAGGGAACTTACATTTACATTTTAATATAAGATCACATGGTATATTTACAGTATCATATGTCACTTGTGCCAAATGCAGTGTTAGTTCTATAACTAAAGAATATTTATTGTGTATTAATGTGAAATAGTACAATATGAGTTAGACAAAATGAAAACATAAAACATATCAAGGGATAAACCAGAAGGGTTTTCACATAAAAAATACCATATACTACTAATTTAAGTTAAATTAAATAGATCTTCCAACAACTATTAAACAAGAAAAGGTCGATTGTACCTGATGTTACTGTAAGCTTTGTTCCTCTTCCAAATATTATTTTCTGTGCATTAGTCACACATAGTTATACAGCTGCACAAATACTTGCTTACTAGTCACTTGCTCAGTATTTTTGTACAAAGGAAATAGATACTTTTTTGAAAAAAAAGATTTATGTAAGATTTATTTTTCTGTCTAACAAAGGGAGCAATCACATTTGGTGAAGTCTGAATTGATTAAGTAGTACAGTTTTCTCTACTAAAACGTATTATCCATAAATTATCAGTCTCAATTTTTTTGACCTTTGTGCCTGTGGTCCATGCATCACTATCTGGAAAATAATTATTAAAATATAAATTACATTTTATAAGGATTATATGAAGTTTGTTTGAGTACAAACTAGATGTACCAGCTAAATTATGGTAAATAAGGCAACTAGAAATGAAAAAATACAGTAAAAAGTCTACAATACCTGATGTCACTGTAAGTTTTGTACCTTTCCCAAATATTGTTTTCTGTCCCGTGTTAGTCACACACAATTACAGAGCAGTACAAAAACTTGCTTAGTAATAATTTGAGCCATAATAGTATGAAATATTTTAGGCTAATATTTTATTAAGAAAACAAACTGAATCAATTGTAAAGAATTGTAAAGAATTTTTTAGAGGACCATCACCATTTAGAGGGTGAAATTAGTAAAGAATATTCTTTGTAATGTAATAGGCCCTGATAATTCATCTACTGTATAGATTTATTTTTTTGTCTTCTTTATCTTTATTTCTTATTTTAGATAATGACAATGTGATATTATCTGATAATTTATCAGCGGTATATGTTTATCTGCTGTATGTTAAAATATGTAAAAGATGGACTGATATGAACACTTATCAAATAGAAATTAATATCAGTAATAGCAAGGCAAATTTAGCTAGCAGTAAAAAAGGTCATGCATCACACATTTACCTGAATTTGTAATGTTTAATTTTATGAATTGTAGTCTTAACTATTAAGTCAGACTTTAATTTGAGCTATGTATAGAGAACTGGCTTAAACCAATTACTTAATACAGGAATATAATATGTTCAAAAATGACTTTCTTTTTTCCAGTACTAATGCATTCTTAATACTATTTAATACAAAAAATGTATACAGATATAATCGAATATATGCTATTCAAATACTTAAGGTTTAATCTTTTTCTGATAAATCATTCAGTAATTGCACGACTAATTAGGATACCAGTATGAATGATGAGTCATATTGACCTGAATTTACATAACATATAGACATAATAATAATAGTCATAACATTTTACATAGCTTAACAAATATGTATAGCCTTTCCATTTTGCTGACTATAGTAAAATTACTATAGTTAACTAATATTATAATTAATAACTATTACTGTTATGTCACTTTACTCCTAGGAAACCTGATGTCTGACTTACAGTTAATCATTTAATTTAGATTTTGTTGTGTAAACAACCAGTATACAAGAATGTACAGTAAATAAAGTGACATGAAATAGTGGTACATAGAAATAGAGGTATTTGCAATCATTATACTCACTAGAATCAACAATCAGTTTTGTGCCTGATCCAAAGATTAACTTGTATCCCCCTCCAGTATTCACACATTGTGGAACTACATAACATAAACTCGACAGCAAAATTACTAATCTAACTCATGCTTTTAGGTTATGGAGTTTTCAACTTTTTAACTTTTTTAAGTATATTTGAAGCATAATATATATATTTTTTGTGTACATCTGCAGTGTAGCAGAATAGTTTCTTGGATTCATAAAATACATAATGTATTGGAAAACCCATGTAGAAAAAAATGTAACTTTTCTTCTAATTTAAATGTGGCAACTATAGAGATTTTAATCGTGATACACTATAAGAAGCTATTCTGTAAAAATAGAAAGCAAAGAGGAACATAAATCACATACAAGAATAATAGTAGAATAAATATTATCCAAAGCTTACCTGTCTTAATTATTAACTTTGTGCCTGTGCCAAAGATGAGTTTATAAACACCACTTGCAGCAGTCACACAATGTAAGAACATGGAACAAAAATCTCATCTTGTTTTTTCAGATATATAAGCCAATACTGTATTATGTATTTAATATAATCTAGTAAGAGTGCATCATATGTTATACAAAGAAAATCCAATAAAATAAATCATGTATTTAAATTGCAAACACTTGTTAATTAAAACACTTGTTTTGGTTCTCGAGGCAAAGTTTTTCTATAGAAGCAAGACATTTTATAGAGTATATTGTTCAACAACATATTTTGTTCTTTCTAGGGTTTGGAATTCAATATGTAGTATATCATTCACACATATTTGAGAAAATATACATTTCCATTACCATTTATTCATATTTAGTTGAATTGCTCACTAAAATTATACATTAAGAAAAAGTTGGGACGATATAGAAACTGCAAATAAAAATACCACAGTTTTCCTTACATGTAGTTAGAAAAAGCTGTGACAGGGAAATTTATAACTAAATAATTGTGTGATTGTAGTCAAGTTCCATCAATAGGTTATTATAATCATGGTTTGGTACAAAAGCAGCATCCAGGAAAGGCTGAGTCTTTGATAAGCAAAGATCGAAGATTTTTTTACTCTTAAACATTTTTAGTTATGATTCATTTCATTGTAATTTAGATTTTTAATATCTTTTTTGCAGTATGTTGCAGTCAAGAATGAATATTAACAAAGGTAATGAACAGATAAAACATCTTGTGTGCCAAAGGCAAAGTATGTAAAGAACACTGCATTATTTTTGTTTACATATTTCACTCTTTCTGATTTGAGATTATAGCCTATAGAAAGAGCACTGAATCAGAAATAAATGCTTAAAGAATTTCATTCACACATTCATGTGCAAAATTGAACTAGCATAAATAACTCAATTTTGTATTCTCTTACTTGATGATAAAATAGTATTTGCTAAACAATTCAAGTTTGTTCAGACTAATTATCTGAGGTGAAGTTGTCTGAACACAAATGATTGTGTGTAATGCATTATTCTTACCACTGTAGTAGAACTTACTTAATGTAACAACTAGTTTGGTTGCAGAGCCAAAGTAAATTTTCTGGTTTCCAGAGTAAGAAACACACTGGTCTGTTCCAGCTCAATAACGTCCTGTTATTCTAGCTATGTGGGTTTTAAAAAATACATATATTATTTCATATTATAAGTTGCATCGTTGCATACATTGCTACACACTAAATATTTGATAGTGTCATTCAAGTGGATATGGCTTCAGCAAACAAATAAGTAAGAATTATATTTAACAAATTATTCTAATATACTATATATGTAATGTGCACATACTTACTAGTTTAAACAATCAAGTTAATTCCAGAGCCAAAATAAAATTTTGCTACTCCGCTGCCAGTCACACACTGTTCTCTTCCTATTCACTAACTTAGTGTTGTTAAAGTGTGTAATAATTTAGAAGTTTATATATAATACAAATGTAGAACATATACCATCAGCTACTAGTTTATCTCTACAGTCCATTGCTATCTCAATAATACGTCCTGTTTGGTCATTTTTTTCTGAATTTAAAAGCTAAACATTGCTTATTCACATTGAAAACGTAATTGTTAAACCAGTAAAGTAATTTAAACCAGACTTAAACCACTCAGCAAACACCTAACTATAACGTGAAAAACAGTGTGTATATTAGTATTCATTACCAGTGTAAGTAATATGAATTACTATATAAATAAATTATTTTTCATGAGTTTACTGTAAGTGGTATTGCTTTCCCAAAATCATTTGTATACGCCATCTAAACTTGCAATTTCATATGTATTGACTAAAATGTATTCCTTCAATAGTTAATATGTTCACAGTTCAAATAATGTGACACCAAAGATGTTTGAAACATTTTATGGTGATTCAAAGTAAAAAGCCAATCCAAATAAATACATTTTGAAGATTTAAAGATTATACTCACTAGAATGAATGATCAGTTTTGTCCCTGATCCAAAGATTAGCTTCCCAAACCCAGCTCCAGTATTCACACAGTGTGAAATAACATAACACAAACTCTACAGGTGATTAAGCAAGAATTCATTAATTACTTATATTTCTATAAGGTCTGACATTTCAGGTATGCTATTTTCAAAAATGTTAATATTGGCATTTCATGTATTATAATACTACTGTTTTCATGTTTACATTTTACTGTATTTATATAGTATCGTATATTCAAAATATACATTCCATTGTGTGTCCTGATACAGTTCAGTTCAGTGTCAAAATCAAATTTATTTATATAGTAACTTTTACAATGGTGCATTGTCTCCAAGCAGCTTTACAATCTTATATTATCTTAAAAGACCAATCCCAAATTGAGCAAGCCTAGGATGACAGTGTAAAGGAAAAACTCCCTGAATATAGAAGGAAGAAACCTTGGGAAGACCATGGCTGTAAGATGATTAAAAGTAATTCACTTGATTGCACTTGAATTTTATAGTCAAAACACAATATTTTAGCATATATACTACAGTGAAACGTCTCAGACGCATCTAGTACTTTAAGCACCCCCTGCTGAAGTACCCAGAAAAATCACCGGGCTAGCCATCAACGAACTTGTTCACTCACATAATTCATAAACATTAATACATTAATATTAATTGTATTATATATACAGAACTAGATCTCAAAAGTAAATTTAAAGTAACTTAGTAGCACTTAGTTCAAACACCAATAATAGAGCAGTATAAATCAATATTGAAATACATTTTACGAACTCTTTTAACATATATTACGAAAGAAAAGCTTTACCTGATGTAATTGCAAGTTTAGTTCCTATTCCAAATATTATCTTCCATGTGTTAGTCACACACAGATATACAGCTGTACTATTACTCGTTCATTGCTAATGTCAGGCTAAATTAAGGAATATTTATTTTTTAATGCCTATTTTGGTATATTCAACTGCTAAAAATTATCTGCGTTTTACACCATGGATAATTTACAAATGAGTTTTTAATATGTTTTGTCTCATTAATGGATTATATCTGACTTACCTGGCTCAACTATTAACTTTGTGCCTGTGCCAAAAATGATCTTGTAAAGTCCACTTCCAGCAGTCACACAATGTAAGAACATGCAACAAAAAGCCTCACCACAAAAGTTTACATCATGTTTTGTGTCAAGCTAGTCAATAAGGAGTTAATTATTTATGTGTTAATAAATACAGTGTATTAAATTGTGTTTTAAATTAGTTCCAAATGACATAACATATTGTATCATGACACTGTATTCTATAAGGGAAAACCTGTTGTGTGGAAACAAATGTACTGTTTTAGAAATGCTTTCTCCCTAAATACGTACTTGTCTTAACAGTTAGTGTAGTTCCAGAGGCAAAGTAGATTCTCCAGTCTCCAGAGCTCATCACACACTGTTTTATATCAGCTCAATAACTCAAAATATTTTCCTATACATGTATGGAATTTTATTTAGTCTTTTTTTACAATGTGTATGACAGAGATGCAAATTGTATCTGTACAATTACAATTATGAAAATGTAATTGTATTAATAATGCTGCATTATGCATATATTAAATCAGAGTCAGACTACTCCCTAGTATAGCCTATTACTACAGCTACTGTATATACATTCCTGTACATATTAATATATATCATTCTATTTCTTCAAAATATTCCCTGAGATGACTATTAAAGTTATCATGTTAACATTTCATTCTAATGCAATAACTCAAAATTTCATGTTGTTGCAGAGGGAAAGTATTGTCCAATTAATTACACCCTTAATCATTGTGACTTACATAAATGCTTTGTATCCTTCTTTTTGGACATTTATCTAAAAAAAATTAAAGGAAAGCAACAATAAAACAATAAAAGCCTTTTCATACAATGTGGAAGCACTCATAATCATAATCATGCATATTTGAAAATAAATAATTAAATTAACCCCTAACTATTGTAAGCTTGCATCTTATATTGTTGCTAATTTAAGTCATCAACAGATAAGTCATGGTACTATACTGTTGCTGTAGGAAGAAATATTAGCAATTTAATATACTACTAGTATTTAGTAAGTTATAAGTATGTAAGTTATACTTACTGGA
>JAYJMA010041795.1:0-11277 GCA_036873895.1 Parotocinclus cabessadecuia
CGTCTAATATCTGCAAAACTGTGCCAACTTGATAGATTCATTACCCACGCTCTCATATTCATCCTTAAAAAGGCAGGCGGGGAGCACGGCTATAATGTTTATCTTTTCATCCAGGCTTACGACCCTGTCTGCTCTCTCTCTCTCTCTCTCTCTCTCTCTCTCTCTCTCTCTCTCTCACACACTCTCTTATATCAGCCATGGAAATATCAGCTTTGTCTGTATAAGCCTCTAATATTACCCACCTGGAGGGGTTTTCACATCTTCTCTGGAACTGCTTGCATTTATTTTGTCGGTCAGGGGATAGAAAGCTAAGGGGTTAAGACTGATAAACAATGAACAAGGGAAGGGGATGAAGGATACAGGAAAATAAGCTGATGAGTAATCAGGGAAATTATGGCAGTGGCAGGGGATGAGGGAGCGATGGGATGGGCATACGTCAGGGCAGTTACTGTATTCATGTTGCATAGATGCAGTGATAAAACATCAGGTATCAGCATGATAAAACCCTTGAGTGTTCCCACTGCCATCAACGCATTGTGTGATAATGGGCAGACATTCCAAAGCAGGTGTTTATGGAGATCCACATTTATTTCATACTGATACAACTGAACATGTTGAAGTATTTGCCCTACAATCGGTGGCAAAAAACAGCTTCTAGGCTACCAATGCCAAGTATTTAGCGTGCCTTCCTCTTATACTTAAGCAATAGCAGCATATGACAGCTTTATCAGGATGCCCAGACTGAAAAAGTCTAAAAAGCTTGATCAGGAATGATATCTTTGGAAGGGTGTAGTTGGCAACCAAGATCCCACTTTTCTGCCAGGGTAACAGGGTGAAAAGCCTAAATTGGAAAATATATAGTATAGTAGTATGGAGTGACAAATCCAAATTTGAGATTTTGGGCTCTAATCATATACAATGTGTTAAATACAATATAAAAAAAGAACAAATCTAATGGCGACTTTTGCACATACTAAAGTTTTTCCTCAGCTGCTGCATGTGTAATGCAAGAGTCTGCAAAGCCTGCAGTTGATCGCAGTTGTTATAACAAAAACAGGAATAAAGAAAGCATGTGACACTAAATACTGTCTATTCTTGAAGTGCCTGGGTTCCAGCAGGTAAATAAACCTGATGCCGCTACCACATCCGTCCTGCGTTTGTTCACATTGTGAAACTGGCCTGCCCCATGGCATATACACCACTGAGATCAATTCACTTCATCACTCAGATCAATTTGATGGATACTGTTTCTTGAAGCAGTGCAGAAGACATTGCTCAGTTTTCCGCCAGGTTACAGCCCAAGCTGTGGTGCTTCCGTAAACAACCGGAGAGTGACCTGAAGGCAGAGGGGCAACAGCATGCTCCTGTGAGGACAGCAGTCTGTTCACAAGGACCCATCTATTCCCCCAGAGCCATTGACTGTTCACTGCTGTGACACGTGTGTCTCTTGTTTACTCCAGGCTGACAATAAGTGAAAACACATTTCATTTCATTTCCTCTGTAGAAGTACAAGAGATAATAATCACATAATGAGTGTAAATGATGCCTTATAACAAAATTAGCAGGGTGAATTTATTTAATTTGATGCCAAGTCTAGAAAAGCTCCCTGAGAGAATATGAAGGGGTCAAAACCAGGACAAGCTGTTTTACAACTTATACACTATATAGACTTTTGTAAACCCTTTTTCTAATTACTAAGTACTGCTATTCCAGCACCCATATTATATATTTATATATTTATAATATAAAGCATATGTTTCTGGATTCTCCATAGACAACCAATGACAGTATATTGTACTGATGCCGCAGTGACTCTCAATATGAGACAATATGTCCGTTTGTCATCTTTCTGCCCTTTACTAACTTTAATTAAGAACTTTTCACAGAACCTTGACTACAACTCAATCAAAACCTTGAGAATTTGTAGCAGCAAAAGTTGGCACGTGACACCCATGTCAGTTTTGGATGTCCACAAACTTTTGTCTATATAATGCACACGTATGAAGTGAGAAAATTCTTAATAGTCTTTTATGTTGGGAGAAAAAGATTTTTAAGTTTTTAACATGGATAAGCTTTATTTGATGAGAAAAGTGCCTCTCATATGTCCTTCAAGCTTTAAAAAGTGTTGAAAGTAGAAGGCATTGCCTGTTACTGCGTGCTACAATAGCTCTCTAGTGAGGAAAATACCATTTTTTTGTTGGACAACAATCCATTGAACATTCATGCAGACAGATTGAAGATTTCCTTAATGAAAAAGAAAGAAGAAGAAAAATAGAAATAACCTTTAACAAGGCATTACACTTTGAAGCTGATTATATACTTGATGTATAAGAGAGGATCCCTTCTTTTGTTTCTTAAGCTAGGAATCAATAAATGAAACTTTATATTTGACTCGCATAGTCTTCAATTCTTTATGGATTATTTTGGATTTAAAAGTAAAAAAAATGCTAGGTCAAACATCAGAGGGAACAGATGGATCGAAGAGGATCAAATGGTTTTATTTGAGTTGCATTGACCTGTCAGACTCGGAATAAGGCACAGCATGAATTAGACCCAAACCATCTGGATATTATTTATGTAAGCCAGAATGAAATTTTAATCTGATTAGCTTTCTTACATAGCAATGACCTCCCATGTCCAAGGTTGGATTCCATCACTAATCTAAATTATATGGTCATGTTATATGGTAAAAGGTAAAATACACAAATACTATTTTTTTTTACCAAACACTCTCTCTTTGTCCTGCTCATTCTCATGTTTTCTCCCTGAATGTTTTGAAATAAACATATTGCACTGTAGGAAAGAAGGTACTGTAATATTCTCCAAATGAAGGCTATTTACATCAAGTACAGGATATACAGTACAGCTGTGGTTGGTTTAGAATATTTATTTTGATTTAAAGGTACAGTGCCTCATCTGGGTGCTTAATGGTTTATTTATAAAGTTTAACAGTATGAAGAAACATACCAGTAAATATGTGATGGCAAAGTGGTTATGGTTCTGGACAGTGGACCTTACCTTTGGAACATGCTGGCTATGAGAACTAACTGTTTAGTTTCCATTATATCCCAGTTCTGTGGAGTTTTTGCTAAATAATCTGGGTGGCACGGTGGCTCGGTGGGTATCACCACTACTTCACAGCAAGAAGGTCCCAGGGTGGAGCACCCTTGGTCCTTTCTATGTGGAGTCTGCATGTCCTCCCCGTGTCTGTGTGGGTTTATTCCGGTTTCCTCCCACAGTCCAAAGATACACTAAATTGAAATTGACTTGAGTGCGTATATATATCTTACGGTTAAGTTTTGTGTTGAAATGGCCACTGATGCCAATAGTGCCATTAAATAAGATCTATCAAATCAGATAATCAAATAAACAACAACAACTAAATAATCGAATGTTACTAACTTCACCTGAGAAGTCATACTGTGTCAAGCATTTGCTTTAATAGTAATCGTTTTCCACAGAAATACAGACAACGATTGTTGAAATTATTAAAAGCAACAAGGCCAGTTTTGGTGGAGAATTATAAAAATTAAAAGAACAGAGCTTTCAGGACTAGATGCTAGCTTTCGCATTTAATATCCATTTACGTTATATATAAATAGTGTATTATATGTATATGTATGTACAGTATTTTTTAATCCTTGTGTTGCTAGTGTTAGTGCAGCACAGAGTGAAATGCTGGCAGATGGACGATACGTGTGGGGGGGCAGTAAGTGCCTGGCACTGGCAGGCTGAAGATGAAACGAGAAGCAGGTGATGGTACCGGACCCCTCACTAGGCCACAAAATTAACACTGTCAAACACTGATGACATGAGCTAACTGAGGGAGTGGTAAGTGTTATTGGTATCTAGATGAAGTACTGTACCAAAGGAAGAATAGCATAAAACTGGCATGCAAAGAAGACCAGGTTTTAGCTGGATGAGTAGATTGAGCTAAGTGTATGCTCATGTTTGTATGCGTTACTTATATTTTGGGTCAGTTGTTTTGAAAATGAAAAAATGCAAATAAAAATGTAGAGTTGACTTGTAGAGTACAGACAGTATGAACCCGGTCTATTGAATGTTTTGTGTGTTCAAGTTCCTTTCATTTGTTAGAAAACATCCCTTGCTGCATTTAAGACCTTCAACACATTCAAATAAAAGTTGGGACTCAATTTAGGGCTGCCAAAGTGGCAAAAACCAAATCATGATAAATTATTTACAGTGTATACTATCCTTATACGATTGAATAAGTCTAGAAGAAATGTAGTACATAAAGGGCAAGGACACAAGCCTAAGCTGAACTCCTGTGTTCTCCTAATCCTCAGACAGCATTGCATGAAATAGCGTCACTCATCAACAGCTGCTAGAACCACATGGTTAGGACCGTACTTTGGCATTCCTTTGTCAAGCACTACGATACTGAGTTACATTGAAAAACGCCACTTAAAACTTTAGTATACAACTAAGAAACCTCATATTAAACATATTCAGATTTGTCATTGACTTTTCTGGGCTCTGAGGTATTTGGGATGGACCATCACACACTGGATATTTGTATAGTGGTCAGACAAATCAATATTCCAGATCCTTCTTGCAAGAAATGGATGCCATGGCCCAGACCAATACAAGAAAAGCACCATCCAGACAGTTATCAGTTATGAGGTACTGGGTTACAAGGTCACCCTTGGCAATTTTTATTTGGGTGGTGGTAGGAAATCTGAGTACCCAGAGTAAACACACTTGACATAGAGAGTATAGAGAGCCTAAGTCTTGGAGCTGCGGCTTGCCAACACCACGTGTCGGACACCACTGGAACGTGATATTTGTTTCAACGTCTATTAATACATAATTATCACAAAAAAAAATTACAGGCATCTTTATGATGATTATATTGTATAGGGACAAATATTAGGGTTTTTTTGTGTCCTCTCCTGCGCAACTGGAATTTCCTTCCCGTGCTACAGTGTTACATTTTATAAAATGTCCTTTCATCTATGGTGGCAGTTTTGTAATGTCTATTCCAAAAATCAAAGTCCAAAGGACTCACACAAAGACCTGACTGTCACACACTGCTCATGTGACCACACCCGGCCAATTACACGTTCACCTTCACGTGCATTCTGATTTGACGCACCTGTTTCTCATTACGTTAGTCCCTTCTTAAGCACCTCACTTTTACCCTTCACTCTTTCTCTGCTAAACTTCTTGGCTCATTCCTCGTTGCTACGCACTCTTTTCGCTTCTGTGTTTGTCGCTGCCTCACCGTGTTGTTGACCCGTTTTTCGCCCTCCGACTTCATCTCTGCTTCGTCCCCTCCCGTTTGACCCTGGACCGTCTGACTTTTTTTTTTGCGCTGTCCGATATCAGTCTACTCCGTGTTACACTGACCTCAAATTTAACACATTTCAGATGGCCTAGGATGCTGAAAATGAATTCATTTTTGGAAACATCAGTGTCTGACCATACCACTGCTCCTCTGTGCTCTTGAATGAAAGTGAATCCATGTAACAGATGTTGAGAGATCTAGTGTAAAGCCATTACTAAAGTGTGAAAGCTGTCACAGCAGCACAGCAGCAAAACTTCATAATAATTCCATTAGTTTTGAAATGGGATGTTTGGCTATAGACAGGAATATGTCTGAGATGTTTGGGTCATCAAAACATGAACTGAATTAACACACCAAAGGTTGGTGGTACCCCCTGGTTAAGAACGGTCCAAAATAAACAGCCCACCGCAAAATGTAATTTGATGTCAGGTAGTGTGTTGAAAATGTTTATATCAGCAGGTGGGACTTTTTATGAAATTCAGCGTAAAGAGGAAGCGAACACAACACACAGGGGAGAGTCTGGAACCAGCTCTTCTCTATACATGACAGAGTGACAGGGCTTTGAGGTATGTTTCACCAAGTTGTCTTTGTGTGACTCTCATAAATTATTTGCACCCATCTCTTGAATGTGACTAATGTAAGCGTAGGTGGGCAGACAAGCCGAAAACAGGATACGAGCAAAAGTAGTGCCACCAAGTGTAAGACACAAATATCAATATCAATAGCATACTAAGGTGGGAAAATAGGTCAAACGATGTTGAAGTGACAATAAATCATCAACGGTATCGTCTATTTTTCTCATTGCATCATGTGCCGAAATGTATTGGGCACATGCTATAGTGCTCCCTGAATGAAACACCAGTCCATCACCAGGACCATTACTGAACCACCCAATCTTTACACTGAAATTTCCAGGAGCCACGGGAGCCTACTGTAGCTGTATCATCCTGTAAGTAGTGGTGAGACACTAGACTAGAGCAAACCAATACTTTGCATGCAGAATAACAGAGAGATAAGATATTACCCATCTTAAGTAAAAACAATTCAAATCCATATGTGATGGTCAGTGTTATTATTCAATCAGTTTATGGGAAACACGGCAGTGTCTTGGTTATTTAATCAATAAGGGAACAGTAGAGCAATGGTTCGTAAACTGAGTGGTGCAGTGAGGGGGTACAGCAAGGCAAATTAATTTGTCTTGTTATCTAGTTCCAACGCTCACATACCCATTGTAGGCACTTTCACCAGTGAGCAGGGGATAGCACGTTTAGGACACTGACTGGTGTGTGGTACACAGCCTGATACTCAGCTTACACGGGGGCGTAAATTTCATTTCAATTTTAGCTAAAAAAATAAATAATAATATTCTTGAGGGGGACACCAAAGATGCTACTAAAAGTACTATGTATGACCATTGCATGTTTATACAGGCTTACAGGTTTAGTAATACCAAGAATGACCAGTAGGTGGTGCACGATGTATGGACGTCCATTTCCAATGTACAATTAGTATGATGTTATTTCATCGAACAGAATATGAACTTATTTTCTTTCTATTATGAAGATGGTTTTAGTATGAACTGGCATTGCAGTCACATATGTGTTGCTGATCGATTCTTAGAGTTTGCAACATTGGCCTTACAAGAACGTGTTTTGAGCTTTACGTATAGTTTTAAAGGCAGAAGAAATACTAATACGTTTAAGAACCAAACCAAATTTTCTTCAGACATAGTTTCTTACTGAGGTCATCTTTCAAAAACAAGACAATTGTACCACCAAAAGTAATTAGGCCACCAAATATTGGACATAAGTCCAATGTTCTCAAATACATCAAGGAAAAAAATTGCAAACATCTCAGCGTGATACTAGAAACCAAACTCACCACCATCTTGTTAAGAGATACCCAGCAGTCGGAGGGAAAGTCCTGCAGCATGGGAACCAGAAACTGCAAACAGCCGTCCCAGTGACACAACAGTAGCATCATCCCAATCAGGTTAAAGATCCTCATGACAGCACTCGCCAGATCATAGGTCATGTGAAAAATCTGTCGTAAAACCAAAAGAAAATGACATTAGTTTTCCATAGCTATATATAACTCTCTGCAGCCTGCCTGACTTCATACAGTTGTGATTATTATGGTATATATAGGTATGCGCCGTTTATTGACCATCTGATGAAACCTTTCGTTTTAGCGGCCAAGGTCTTAAAAGTCATTATAATTTGTAAAAGGAAATAAATATTTGTCTATTACCTCCAGACGTTAAATAGCTAGTTACCACTATAGCCTGTCAATGCTGCCGGTCCACAAACATAGACAGGAGTTTAATAGCGGAAGTCAGTCTTTCATGTGTGTGTTTGTGTGCGTTACTGACCATGTACTCAATTGTAAGCCTGCGTTAGAACTAAAGACTGTTTTAAGTTGATGTGTTTAGAGACTTTTTTGTGTAAGTTACATGTTTGTGTGGCTGATTTTCTGCTACTGTAACGAGCTGTAAATGGCATGCATATGTGTATGTTCCTGTCCTATTGTAGTACTCCATTCTTCGTACCTCACTACCTACAGTATATATAATGTTTACCATGGCTTCCATCAAAAAAGTGGCTGTTGCAGGTGATCTCAGAACCCGATATTGTCCTATCACGTGCGTGCACATATCCGTCATATTTATTTTTCTTCCCTGCTAAGGTTGTGTTCACTTTTCACAGAGGAAATCAACACTTTACTTGACCAGGCTGTCCAAAACCAAAAACTACATATAATGGTTATCAGGAGACCGCTGGGGCGGAGGCGGCAGAAGGAGTGTGGTGCCTAGGAGACAGACTGTGTGGAGTTTGTTTATGGTTACAAAGTGAAGACAGCTCCTATCTCTGAATACTCTGGCAGACGTTCAGGATCTCAGTGTGTCGGTTTGCAGATTGGTTCTTACAATTTGATTTCATACCAGAAAAGGTCTTGTCACACCTAGGAAAAACTAAGTACCCTACACAGTAACCGTCCAGACGTGGAAAGGTCACCGTGTAACTGTGACTGGATGTGTATAGCTCCTTGGTGACTTCTCTAAAACAGATACTTGTAAATCTAAAAATAGGAACTATAAGGAAAATCCTAACATTTTGGAAGAAAAACAGTTCAACAAGTCATTCAACAACAAAAATTCATGCTGTCACACTGGCTGGGTTGGTATATATATAATAACAATTTATACTGTCTTAGTATTAGAGCTGTGACCTGTTTGTATCAGAATACAAATGCTTACAAGCAGACTGCATGTTGAATTTCTGTTTAAATCTGATTTTAGGTTTATGAGTGTCTTTTAACACCTCACACCAGCACAGCAGTGGTTGGTGTAGTGCTTAAGGTTCAAGTGCTGGTTCTAACAGAGCTATCGCTTAGCCTAGATCTTAAAACCTATGCTACTTGGATTGTACCTTGTTTGATTGCATGAGTCTCATCAAGGCTCATCAGCTGAACCATAAGCACAGTTGCAAATCAAAAGTCCTATTTTATACAGAATACATATACAGAATCGTATATAGGTACACCTTGTTTTTACACTCAGTGTCATAGAAGCACGTTATAGTTCTACAATTACAGACTGTAGTCCATCTGTTTCCTTACATACTTTGTTAGTCCCATGTACTCTGTTCTCTATTGGTCAGGACCACCAAAGGACCAGCACAGATCAGGTACTATATGGGTGGTGAATCATTCTCAGTGCTGGAGCAACACTCATGTGTTAGTGTTTATCTTGATGATATGATTGGATTAGACACAAGAATGCTGCTGGAGTTTAACCACTGAGCACTGTATTTGACACATTTAGCATACTGCTTCACCTTGTAGACATAAAGTCAGAGACAGTAACTCATCTGTTGCAACACTTTTTGTGATTTTCATTCATCAGTGCTCACAAGATGCTGCTTACAAGATTCTGGTGGCTGGATATTTTTGGTAAGTGGGATACTTTGAGTCCAGAGCAGTGACTTTTTTCAGTAATATGTAGTGTATTATGCTGCTGGGACATTTTAAAATTTAACAGGAGCCCAGTTGGCAAAGCAATCCAATACATTAGTCCAACACCACATGGACTTTGGTCCAAACCCTGGCAGTACTGTTTGGGGATTATACATACCCCAGTGCTGCAGCATCAGTGAAAGTGTTTTCTTTCACATAACTGCATGTAAACATGTTTGGTAGTACAACTGCATATTTGTACATAGTTACACAACAATGAATAGTTAAACAAAAGTGAATCACATAGCAATGCAACATATTGCACTGAACATGGCATCACGTCATCTCAGAAAGAGCTACACGCTGCTACTGCCAGATTGTGAGTACTCAGTCCCTGAGGTTAAGGCTACAAACAGTTTTTTTTTTGTGGCTAATATGCAGACTCCAGTTGGTAATTCCTCATGGACTCAACACAGAGATTCTCTGCCTGTGTATGAAAAGGCATTCCCCGCAGAATCCATGGTCTGTCTCCCATCATTAATGCCTCTTAAAGAGGGACTGTGTTGTTGCATCTCTGGAGAGATCTTGTTTATGCTGAGCTTGCTAAAGGACGTCATTAGAGGGCTATTTCACAATTTGAGCAAACAAAAGCCACGGTTATTTGAAATCGGTTTGCTCAAGTTAGACAGATTCCTCACTCCAGGTGCATTTGGTCCCACTAAAGCAATTGTGATCTTGTGTTATTTGTTCAATTCAGGTTTTTGTAATCAAGGCTTACATATGTGCAGGAGATATTTAAACAGTCACAAACAGTCGCTGTCCCAAAGGCTGAATACAAAAACATTATTACGAGAAATGGAAACACCTGCATTATTAATATAAGCAGCGTGGCAGAATAGTGGCTAATGACTTAATGGGAAATAAAATATTAAAAAAAAAAACAGTTATGAGTTTTAAAACCCACATGTTCTACTAAACATTATATTGACCTAACCATCTCATAGTCACATAGTGTTTTTATGCTACTGCTCTGAAGCACCATTGGCTTCACCAAGCTCAGAAATATCTAAGATTGGACCATCACACAGTAGAAACTTGTATTTTGGTCAGACAAATCCAGATTTGTCAATACGAATCCAAGGCAATACAAAATCACATGCTGCACACATTACAAAATTTGTGGAAAAACTCCTGACCTGTCCTCAATAGGGAATTTATGAATAACGTTGAAGCAAAAAATGCAACAGCAACCTTGTACTAAGCATCTGAAGTCATCTCTTCCAGTGTGTGGGCACGTGACTTGGAGCTTGGAGTAGAGCAAAACCAGACACATCCCTCTGAGGTTCTGAAGTCCTCCACCCACCCATAGGGTCATACTACAGTGGTACAGAGAACATCCTGACTCACTTGGATGCACTGAGAGCTTCTGTAGCATTCATTAGCTCTAAATATTCTCTGCAGAGTGAGATTACAGACCATCCAGACTATTCCATGAGGCCAAAGTGACAGTTTGTCGACTCAGAAAGGCCAATAGTTAAGTGTGTGTGTGTATGTGTGAATAAATTAATTGGAAGACTAAGAAAAAGACAGCAGCCCTCCTCAACCAGAGCTCACACTTTACCAAGAGAACAAGATGACCTATAAAAACTGAAATGTTGTTCGCCTGACCTTATAAGACGCAAATGAATAAATACAGATCACCAAGGTAGAAAAGTAAACTAATACTGGCTGTAAGTGTTTGCATACATGTCCCTCACTGCTCTACCATGGATTTCACTCTTGGAAAACCATCCAGTCTTCTGCAAACATCACTTGTTCCTTATTGGCTGAGATGCCTTATGTGGTAATATTTGCACTTTAAGTGCCTAAATTCAATATTTAATTTCACTAACATGCTCTTAGTCTGTAAATGTAAATGACTGCACGGCATGTGATGTGTAAATATATATATGTGTGTGTGTGTGTGTGTGTGTGTGTGTGTGTGTGTGTGTGTGTGTGTGTGTGTGTGTGTGTGT
>JAYJMA010041806.1:0-11276 GCA_036873895.1 Parotocinclus cabessadecuia
AAATCGTCAATATAACGATTGTGTTATGTCACAAAAAAGAGAATACTTTCCCAACGCAAGGATTCTAAAAATCCAACAGTGTTACATGTCCGTATAATGACTGACCGATAAAAATCTAAGAATTGGGTAGAAAATATGCTAATTATGCTAATTATTAAATATGCCCGTTGTAATCACACGTGCTGGCTGTGATGGTTAAAATGGTTACTTTTTCAGATATTGAGTAATACTGGCTGTGTGAATAATTGAATGAATGAAAGTTACCTCGATCATGCAAATGGAACGAGCACATACTGTAGGTTCGGGTATAAATGCGATTGTAATTTCTAACAGTGACCAGATTTTTTTTCTCGTCAGGAAAAGTAGCAGAGTATTAATTAAATAAATATTCATTCTTTAGTATGTAGCTATGGTTACTCACTACAGTAGTGAAATGACTCAGAGGTTTGAATTCGATTTTATTCGAGTAAACAAACGTCTTCAAGATGTCAGGACCATAATGTGGTTTTAATGCGGAACCGATTGTGCTGTACGCCTCGGGAAAGATTTTTGTCTTTTATAATGCGTCGTATTTGTCGCAAAATCCAAGTTGCTTTAATTAGGAAGCAAAAACAGTCCAAATATCTTGCGCTTATTCTATGTGGGTAATTCTTTGTGGCTTCGCAAAATAACACTAGCACGAGTAAAACTCTGATTTTACAACTGTGATCTGCCTTTCTTTTACACCAAGTTTATTTCAATCCACTCATCTCTGCCAATGCAATCTTAATAAATGTAATATTTATAATGTACATATGGTGATCGTCCTTTTTCGTGCAGGTTGCGGTTCCAGATCACGCAAACAGTCCGAATTTTTTGTATTTGGTGAAAGTGCACCAGTGTTCAGCCTTATATATGCCTATATTAAATTAGCTTTCTGGTTTGTTGTGTAACCGAAGTGTATGGACGACTCTGCTGCTGTCTTTCTGCGCTTTGGTGGCCAAATAATTGGTCCATAATTCGTTCGTCGTTCAAATCGTTCAAAACCCCCTAATTTTTGTGTATAATAATAATAATATAACAGCAGACCTGCTTCATGTGGTTTTGTTGTCATGAATCTATCTAGTTAAACACCAAATTATTCAGGTACACCGCTACTGGGACTGTTAGTCTTAGTATGGACAGGCGGTCCTCGAAATTCAACCTTTGCCAGTTTGCACTTGGATTTTGAGGAAGGCCCATAACCCTCAACTGATTCGATTGTGACATCAGTTGTAAATCGATTAAAAAAAAAAAAAAAAAACCCACTACAAATATGTCAGCATTTTGCAATATCATGTTGCGTGGCTGAATGGATCTTATTTTTCACGATATTATGCGCGCGGCCGTGGATAAAGTAATTTAGTCATCGCGCTATTTTTTGTACCGCTATTAAGGATTCCCTTTTTTTGTTAATTATTTTTGCTTCTTTTGGTTTTCAACTCGTGAGACTATTCAGTGAGATCCCCAGTCCCACTTTACGTCTTAATCCGCTGTATGAAAATGTAAGGTCGATTAAAACCCTCTCTTTTAAAGAATCCCTCCAACGCCGTTTTGCCTTCATTTAGAGAATTGGGTAACATTTTCAAGACGTACCCAGCGCCTATAAATGCGCCATTGATGGTTTTTTTTTTTTGCGTGTAACTCTTTGTAAAAACCCAGACTAATGCGAGATTACCGTGCAAACCACTATTTGCTCTTGAGCCCTGTGTACATAGGACTTGTGTTGCATCATCATGATCATCATCATCTCTGGCTCGGTATTTTCCCAACGCGCCTTGCGTGTGCGACGACAATAAAACCCCGTCTTGACTGCAACTCATCGCCAGTCCATTCCACCGGACAGGAGAGTGTAATTTGAACATTAACGACGGCTCGGTGTTTATAAAGGCTCGGTCGCAGTGGTCACAGACAGTGAAGCAAATAATTTCCACATGCAGCCAATTTCTTTAAAAAGGAAATAACGCAGCCTAAATACAATTGCTGTGCGTAAACATTTCAAGGCCAGAGGCAGCGTTTAAACCATTGCGATAAACAGTGCTGTAGTAAATTATAGAGCTTGTGTATTTTGTTTTCTTTTTTCGGTATGATTCGTGATTTAAAAAAAAAAAAAAAAAAAAAAAACATGCTCTACTTTCAGTGCGCTCCTAAACATCTTACAATAGAATTAGTGGAACAACCTAAGGTCCAATTCTGTGCAGTGCGCTATTTTTTTTTTTTTTTTTAAAGCAAGTGGAGTCCAACCGGCTGTAAAAAGTGCTTTAATTCTTGCCTGTAATGTTTTTGGGAGGACACAAAAATAAATATAGTTAGGCACTTGCAGTTACAACTAACAGGGGCGAAATGATAGTCTAGCTATATGCGTGTGTATGGTGCCATTTCCTTCAAGGCGCACTGTTTTAGTCATTCCCAAGTTCGCTTTGCGTCCGCTAGACTTTGAACAGCGCGTTGATTGACTGAATAACAAGCCACCCTTTCTGTAAAAGGAGCATTTAATGTTATCATATTACTCATACATCGTTAAACCACCGAGCACAATCACTGCAGAGCCGAATGTCCCTGTAAGTGCCTTTGTCAGAGCTAAGCGTTTAAAAAAAAAAAAAAAAAAAAATTAAAAATAATAAAGTCTGCTGTGAGCAGCTCTGAATCTGTCCCAAGACACTAAAGCTTTAGCGGCAAAGCAGTCCGTGTTTGTTTCAGACCAAAACAGAAACAGTATATCAGCTCGATCTGCTCTTCTTGTCTGTATTTAAGTGCCAAAACCGTCGACTTTGACAAGGAACAATCCAGGAAAGGAAGACAGTCAGCCAGTTGGATTCACACGAGCGAGTAGTGGCACGACATTGGCTATTCCTCTTGGTTCGACTCAGAAGACTGGCCTGAGGAGGATGAAGGGGGCGAAGAAGCCGGGGGTGATAAAGATGCACTTTCAGCTTCCCGCGTCCTCTCTCGTTCCTGCTCTGAAAGCTGCTCCCCAGACGGGATGGAGTTCTTTTTCGGGCGCCCTTTCGGTTTGGTTGGAGACTCCAGTCCTCCTCCTTGTAACACCTTTATAATAGGTTTAAAAAAAAAAAAAAAAAAAACATTAACATTATTAATATTATTGTGTTGTTTAGACGTAAATTAACTTTAAACTATCCGAAGAAGGCAACGTACGATTTTCTTCCATTTCATCCTTCGGTTCTGGTACCACGTTTTGACTTGGAGCTGACTGAGGCCTAAAGACTCGGCCAAGTCTATTCTGTAAGAGAGAAAACACGGCGTTGGGGACGCTTCGTTAAAAGCGGTTTGGCGAACAAGTTAAAGACGTAAAGATTTGCCCGGAGCATAACGCGCCGCAAGCACGACGCAAATCCTTGGAAACTATTTCAACTTTTACAGCCGTCACTCGAGCTTCACCTGTCTGGCGTGGAGAGGTATTTCTGTTTCTCGAATCTCTTTTCGAGCCCCATGAGCTGCAGCTCGGTGAACACGGTCCTGCTCCGTCGGCCCTTCTTGGTCTTGTTGAGCGCTTCGGTTCCGGGTTCGAGTTTGCCGCGCAGGTGCAAGTCCAGCGGGAGGTGGTGAGAGGCTGAACCCAGGCCGAGCGACGGAGCTCCGCCGAGAAGCGCAGAACCTAGCGGCGGACCGAGCGAGCAGGATAGCGGAGACACGGGGAACTTGAGCAGGCCGCTTTGCTCTGCTTTCAGCACTGAGGGAGGGCAAAGCAACACGGGGACGTCAGTACGAGGCCACCGAACTGACTCGAAGAGTTTAACATGCCTGCGCTGGAAGGAATTCAAATCGCTGATGTGTCCAGATAATGGATCCACACTCCTATTACCTGACTTGTTCTGCCTCCAAGACCTAGCCAGTCAGTATCTGTTTTAAGAAAGAAGCTTTTTCATTGAAAAAAAAAATCGTTTATAATCCAAAAGCCAATTTCAAAGTTATAACAGTTTGCAAACTTTAAAAGGTCGTTCTTTCGTTTTGACCACTGGGATAATAAATGCGCATTAACAAAAGTCCAAACTGGGATCGTTTCTCGCTACATCGAATGCATGTGCTGGGTAAATAGTGGTAAACCAAACACACGGAACGGTTTTTATTTTTTTTTTTTTTTTTTTTTTTTTTTTGTCTTGAGTAAACATCATACCCAGTCTTGACCGTTTTTTTCTGGCTCTGGATGGGCTAGTCGAAATGGAAAGAACAAAAAAAAAAAAACCGAATAAAGTTTCAAATTATGATGGCAAATAAATTGTTGCGCTGTGAACTCTCGTATTTGTGGGCACCCATTTTACGGTTGACATACAGTTCTGTGAAAGGTCTTATTTTCATATTGTACTTGCTGTCCGTGTTTGATATTATCATCGACTCTAAACCGTAACTACTTTATACGTTCGAGAAATCCCACCCGAATTACGCGTTCCCCGCCCGTTTCCCAGTCTCCCGCTTTACGCAGCGGCCGTTTCTAAAGTTTGGAAGACGGGGTCGAAACTCTCTCTCATCTCTAGTCACCTGGCAGGTGCCCTGGCACTTTTATGTTGCGTTTTAATCGGCCCGTTGTCTAACCCGGATCCCATTCGTGTCCTGCTCCAACGTAGCTACTTACCTAGGTGATTGGGATAGGGCCGCGCCGATAAAAGAGCGTGTACTCCGAATTTGAGGAAATCTCCAGCTGGAGGAGAAGCTTTGTGGTCCGGATGCTCGGTGAGGATCTCCTCGATCATGAAGCTCCTGTATCGGTGTGACCTGTGGTCCTGCTGCGCCTCGGCAGGGTAATAGCGTGCGCCAATCTCCATAGGACGTTGCATCATTACTGCGCCTTTTTGGACGCGATAGACTTGTTCCGAGCTCCCTGTCCCTGGTTCGCATCGAGGTCCTGCGTAGAAATTCACACGGCCAACGGAGAAACCTCCATCCTGGTTTTCCGCTTTACTGGAACCATCGTTGACGGGCTTAAACGCGACACGCACCGAATGTATATCCGATCGATTTAATGAACTGAACGATTAGCCTCGCTTTCCTCCTTTTAAAAGATGTCCTTGTAGCTCAACTCAAGTATTAAGTCTTGATCCTTTTTTTATATAAAAAAAAAAAGCAATAAAAGCAGCGCGCTACTGTAGCCGCGTTAAAGCACATGAACTTTTGAGTCCAGAACCCACGCGCTTAAGGAGGTCTTGTCACACAAAGCCCCTCCTCTTTCGACCGCGATGACACCCTCACTTGCTTTTTTTTTTTTTTCGTTATTAGGTCTTAACAACGGGGGAAAATCAACAGATGATTTTCTTTAATGGAACAAAATGCAAGCAAGCCCCTAATCCATGTCAATGTTTGCTAAAAAGTGGGAACAAAGCCTGAACTGTTTCTCCACTGAACATCACGAACAATCATTTTCTCATTCATGGTTTTCAAGCACGTGGTGTTCGGGGTGATGTTTAGAGGAACAAAGCGGTTAAGTATTAAAACCTTAATTGCAGCTTGAATCAGAAGGGTCACGGGTTTGTCCCTTTTTTTTTCTCCTCTCCATTTTTATTTGAAACGAAATCTGACCGCATGCAAGTTCCCGTGCCAGTGTGTATTATCCTCGATGTTTGGGACAGACGTTGAGCTAAAGTACGTTAAAGAAATGTTGTGCCTACTGCTTTGTTGCTATCCATGTAAAAAAAAAAAAATGCAATGGGACAGTAAAACACAAACAAGAAGACAATGGTTTAGTTTCCGACTCCAAAACTGTCTAATAATCCAATTAGGGATTGTACAAACATGGAATTGTTACCGTTTAATTCGCTCGTCTTGCACCAGTAATAGTGTGATTCAAGAAAACATATTGCGGTCGAGTGACTCACCGTCTGTTAGAAAATGGCTGTTTACAAACGGCCTAGTGATTTCTTTCAGTTGATTTCAGAGTTCGAGCAAATGAACTTTTAAACAGTAAATCATCACTCATGATCGAAAACGATGTACGTTTAAACCATCGTTTGAATTGGCAAAGTTGTTTTTGCCTTTTTAGTGGGTGGGTTGGTTGGTTGGTTTAGTTGGGGGGGGGGGAAAGATATATTTTTGTCCTTTTAAATAAACTGCTCACAAAATGAGGGGAGATTTCCAAATGAAATACCCACTCGTTTTTGTGAAAAGTGTATGTATTTTGGAATTCGAACCAAAAAAAAAAAAAGAATGGTTCCGAATGTCAAATTCTTTCTTACATCATAAAGACAATCAGCGGCAACAACAGGAACAATGCTGGTCCATGCCGGACAAGACGCCAGTCCATCACAGGGCTGAGTAGAGGTCCCTGCTAAAGCCCCCGATCGCCCTCACGAGCCTTAAGACGCAACCCAGAAAGTACTACGACTAGCGGGGCGTAGCGGACAGCTGCAACACCCGAACACCATGTTAATAATAACAATAATAATATTTCTATGTATTGTATTATTCGTAGTAGTTATTAGTAGTAGTAGTAGTAGTATAGCCGTAGCCTATATTATACACGCGGTAATATTTATGGTTAAAAAAAAAAAAAAAAAAAAAAAAAAAAAAAAAAAAAAAAAAAAAAAAAAAAAAAAAACATTTTATACCGAACATTTTCATCAAGTCTAAACTTGGATCCTCTGGCCCGGAATCGAACAGGGCCGCGACCGGTTGGCGATTCTTCATTTTAATTTCAGCCACGTGGCGGCAGTATTTCAACTATTAATGAGACGTAATATACGTCACATGGTCGCAATGTGATCACAAACATCGTTTCGTTACGTAGATCCTAAAAAGGTCATAACTGTGATTTGGTGGTTGAGCAACTGTTGACTTGCTAAGCTGGTGATGAGCCGCAATAACCGAGTTGAACATAGATTTGGGGATATTTCACATGTTTTGTGAGCAGTATATATGAATTTTATTTGCTGTTTGTTTATTACTTGACATTTTTTAGCAGGGCTCTTATTTATGGAAAGTGCATTTCTTGTCGATGAACAGTGCGCAATCCAGGTACAGAGGATATCCGATTTTATCTGGGAGCTCGTCTGGCCCGGTGCTTGGAAAAGCCATTGCTGTTCAAGACCCTCGAAAGGGTGAAATGGCTCAAATTAAATATCTTTTAATTATATATGTATATATATATACATACATACATATATTTATATTAACCTTTTTAGCAACAAGTGTAACTAAGGCCGAGTGTAAATAAGGCTATTTCTAAGGGGCTGTGTTTTTTGGAGAAAAACGCGCACGCCGCCAGATTTACGGTGTTGAATCAGACAAGTGTAAATCCCGGTTGTGACCACAAGGGTCCAGTATATGAGTTAATAACGTGCAAGTGCATTTTCACAGAATACTTGAACAGGAGAAGTGACTCGGGTATTGCGGTTATCGCGATTACAGTGATTCTGCTCGAGTTATCCATGTACCACACATCAAGTTTCCAACTGGTAAAAAGTAGTTGTTTTCGGCCTTAAAATCGTTAATCGGCGACAAGCCTTTTGCACATCTGTCCAATTTCCGAAGCCGATTTGGGACTGGTGTTCTTTATTTGCCCTAAATATCAAAATCCCACCTCTGCCACAGTTGGGTCCTTAAGCAAGGCCCTTAACCCACGACTGCTGGGATCGTAAGAGCGTCAGGCTTAATTGCGCAAAGTGACATCAAGTTTGCTGTGTCGGAATTTAAATAAAAAACGACTCATCGGCCGTTAAAGCTAACGGACGTTGATCGGATGGGTGTTAACCCCATCCGTATACTCGTAATGTTTGGAATTTTTGGGATTTTATCAGACTCCCCTCATCTCCCAGTCAACCCTGTCCAAACTGGAGCAATACCTTATGGGATTCTAAATATAGATTAGATGTGATTTTTATAATTGTAACCGATGAGATGGGTCAATGGCTGGCAGCGATATACAATGCGAAACCTTGGACTTGTCCCGCTGAACCGTCAGCCCAGACAATGAGAAGACCGATCAGAGATGCAGCCAAGAGGGCCACGGTCAGTCTGGACGAACTGAGGAGGGAGACAACAAATCTGCACCCATTTGGCCGCCTTCTTTTCGCAAAGAAATGCCACAAGGAGACACCTGGGAGACACGGCAAACACGTGGAAGAAGGTGCTCTGGTCAGATGAAAGCCAAATCGAACTCATTGGCCGCAACGCAAAACGTTGGGTTTGGCGTCCAAGCAACACATCAAACTTGGTGGCTGGAGCCAAATACAGGACCGTTCAGTAAGAAAACCTGTTGGGAGTCTGCAAAAGAGACCGAGACGTGAGACCGGGGCGGAGATTGATCTTCCGACGAGACAAGGATCCGAAACATCAAGCAAAATCTACAGTGGAACGGTTCACAACTAAACGTATCCAGGCGATCGAGTGGCCAAGTCAAAGTCCAGACCTGAATCCAATCGAGAATCTGTGAAACGAGCTGAAAAGGGCCGTTTGCAAACGCTCTCCATCCAAGCTCACTGAGCTCGAGCTGTTTTCTTCTGCGGAAGAACTCGAGGCCTCCGATAGAGGCAAAGCCCAAGCCACTTGCAGCTGTAATGGCAGCAAAAGGTGGCGCTATAAAGTATTTACGCCCAATTTGTCATGTATTTTTTTTTTTTTTTTTTTGTTCCAAAATCTTTAAAACACCCTAGACATTTTCCAAGAAAGTACCATGCCAATACTGCCATCTGCTGTCATCCAGGGGAATTGAAGTCCAGCAGGAAATTCCAGCTTGTGTCAGTAACTGAGAGTTTGGGTTCTAACAGCTCTTCTTAGAACAAGGCACTTTAGAGCGTCCGTGCTCTCATTTCTAGCTAACGCTCCACATCTCTGTCCCGAGCTCTGATTCGTGGCTGTTTGTCGTCATCCTCACACGCGAGAGATCGAAAAGACACCAAAACAAGAATGTGTTTTGCTTCTTACGTGGAGAATGCTGTTGCAAAATAGAAGCCTAGTATTTTTGTTTTATTGATCTTTTACGTGCCACGTTGCCTAGGTATTGTAATGCGTCCACTTGGAGACGGACACAGAGGTGGGCATAAGTGGAGCGTTTTAGCCGTTTGGCTTTGTGAACGCAAATCGTACACACACAAACCCAAGGCGAAGACACCGAAGCTATACAGACAGAACCAAAGGCAAAGCGCAGCAAGACGAATAAGAGAACAAGCCTGAGAGAGACGAGAGAGGGTGGATTGAGCATCCCAAATCACCTAGCCTTGATTATTGTGAGCACTCTAGCATCCAAACAATGTAGGCATTCAAGCGTTGAGCCGGAACCCAAACCGAAATTCCTCCCTTCCTTCGTTTTTGCGAGGTACATAAGAACAATTCAGCAGTGTTGAGCTGTTTACGATCTTTCTTATGATCTTTTGGAGACCGTGAAAGCATTTTTCTTTCAGCGGTGTGAGGACAGGAACAGAGCCTGAGCTGCCTACGAAGTAGAATTGAGTTCTAGTTTGTAGGCCATGTCTAGATTTGGGCAGTAAGAGAACCTGACTGAAGCCGACTCCGCGGCAGATCCGAAGGTGGCACAGAGTACAGAAGACATCCTGCCACCCAAGTTGAACACAGTTAAGCAAGTCTGAGATCTTTTCCCCAAAGAACGAGTCCAGGGAATTGATCCTTTTTCCATTATTCCTTCTGATACCGTTGAGTGACATTTATGTCATTTAGCAGAGCGACTTATTACAAGTATTACAGTCTTACAACGCAAGCAATTGTGGCTTAAGGGCCTTTTGCTCAGGGACCCAGCTGTGGCACAGGTGGGATTGGAACCCTGGACCTTCTGCTCCATAGTCCAGTACCTTGTTGTTCAAGCCAGACAAGTTTAAATGTGTTTGTGTCACTAATTCAGTTTTGTTATTCATTCTCCACTTGATCTGTGGTCAAAATGTCACCCGAGTCCACCGTCTGTTCCTCTTAAACCCGACATTTTCAGCCAGCGACGGACAGAAGAAATCTCTTTCACTAGTTTTCTATGTATGTGTGTGTGTGTGTGTGCGTGCGCACAAAAGACCCAAAACCTGTTAGACTTGAAAATGACATATTTAAGAAAAAGTGAAAAGGCAATTTAAAATCAAGGCAACGCTATTATTGAATGCGGCCCCATATTTATTTTGACAGTCCCAAATCACAATCACATGAATCGTTCCGTAGTTAAAGGTCTGGGTATTGTGACCTCGGTACCATTTTTGTAAACGTTTGAAGCTCTGAGCTTGGCATATTCTAGAAGTCTGACTGAGAAATAATTGCCCTTTCCGCTCAAGATGATTCCAAAGTCTGTTAAAATGGACCTTATCCTATGAAAATCGAGATAACAGGGTACCAATAGCATGAGTAGCCAACTTCCCTGTACCCTTTTTGATTTCTTATCAGGACGGGGCTGATGTTTCGGGACGTTCAAGTTCTCGGATGTCAAATACTGAGTGATCGATTGATCTGGAGAACAGGATCAGCCTTAAACGGAACAGAATCGAACTGATTCGGGTGGCCGAGATTAACTATTGAGATTATAAGGGTGTTTGTTAAACGGAACCGCACATGGATTATGTTCTACTAATGTGTTAACTCTACAGTTTAATTCTTAAATCATTTCCCATTTCCACCTAATCCCTTACTTTACTGAATGTATATTGTAATCGCTTAAACCAACTTTGTATAACAAGAGGATCAGCTACCAAAATCCATTGTTGTTCTACGTTTGCCGGGAGAATGTGAAGGATTGAATGATTGGCCAATCCAATCGCTGATATTTAAAAAAAATAAGAAAATAAAATAAATGTTTTCTCTGACAAAACTCCTGAACGCTCGCGAGCCGTGTGTTCGGCCAGGAAGGTGACCGTTTTACCGTAAGTCCTTGAGTGTAATTGAAGTTTAACTATCCTGTCAGGATAGTCGTTGTTCTTCTTAGTTTCTCTAAAGATGCATTTTTAGAGAATGTCGAGTCGAACTTGGAAAGAAAAGAAGTTTCATGGATTCTTTTCATTGGTTTTACGGTCAGCGGTGTTACAGCTCGAGCTTCAAACACTAGCGGCTGTTTGGAAGTGATCAATAAAATGAGACATTAGAATTAGAAACGAATGTTATTCATTAGAAATGGACCGATTGTCACAATCTAATGCTAAATACCGCGTCTTCAATTCAATTCAATTTTATTTATATAGCGCTTGTTACAATGTAGCATCGTCTCAAAGCAGCTTTACAGTAATACAATTATTTAAAAGGCCAATTCCTAGTTGAGCAAGCCCAGGGCGACAGCGGCAAGGAAAAACTCCCCAAAATGGTAGGAAGAAACCTTGGGAGGAACCAAG
>JAYJMA010041817.1:0-11273 GCA_036873895.1 Parotocinclus cabessadecuia
TTTTGTTTGGCTTTTCTGTATGTAAATCCCATTTCTTTTAGGCGATTTCTTACAGTTCGATCACAGACATTGACTCTTGTTTCTGCCCTCTTGTTATTTACTTCTTATTTGTTTTGTTTGTCGTAAATTTTCTGTTTTTAACACATATTGCTTTAAGTTTTCTCTGTTAATGGTTTCCTTGGTCTACCTGATTTTAGACACAGCTGACTTAGAACAACCAACATCTTTTGCAACATTCCGTGATGATTTATCTTCTTGAAGAAGTTCTATAATTCTCTTAATTCTCTCCTTTGTTTCTACTAACATCTTTCATGTTGGAGCTATGATTCAGCCACTTTGTGCAACAGTTCTCCAAGGTTTTTTTTTACTGATGACTATTTAGCAGATTTAATCTGATGCAGGTTTTTGTTTTAGAACTTCAAATTACAGAGCGATTTTTTTTGCTCTATTTGATCTAAAAACACAATTGTAACTGACTACAATAATTATATTTATTTATTTGTATTGTGTTCTTAATATCAGATGGTTGGAATTAAAAAAGAAAAGTTTTGTGGCATGTCTCTAAGATTAACTTTTTCCTCAAAAAAAAAAAAAAAAAACCATTGAAAGATCTTCCTCAAAGAGTGGTGATTCCCTAACTTTTGGCTAGGGGTTGTATACACCAAGGAAAATAAGTATTGTATGCACTGTCGATTTTGAAAGTTTTTTTTACCTACAAAGTATGGAGAGGTCTGTAATTTTTATCATAGCTACAAAATCCAGAAACTGACATTGTATGATTTTTTAAATAATTTATTTTATTTTACTGCATGAAATAAATATATTTGATACAACAAAAAAACAGAACTTAATCTTTGTTTGCAATTACAGAGGTCAGGCATTTCCTGTAGTTTTTTAGCAACATTGAGTTTCAGCGCCCTCCAAAGATTTTCTATTGGGTTCAGGTTTGGAAGCTGGCTAGGGCACTCCAGGACCTTGAAATGTTTCTTAGAAGAACAACTGAAGTTGTACATCAAGCAAGAATAGGAAAGAATGTCACCCACAAAGCTTTAGCAATTAGTGTCCTCAGTTCCCAACCATTTAAAATTTTTCAAATTCAAAATTAGATATATTGTCTTTGCCGTGTATCCAATTAAACAAAGGTTGAAATGGATTTGCAAATCTGCAAAATTTAAAAAAGGGTTTTATTTATGTTTTACACAATGTCCCAACTTCATTTGAATTTTGGTTGTAGTTCTGGGGTGATTCCTGACCTTTCTTAGCATCATCATTACCCCACAAGGTTATATCTTATATGAAGCCCCAGACATCTAATATTTGCACCAACAGTTGTTTCATTACAAAGTTGCTTGCCTATTGTCCAGTAGCCCATCCCAGCCTTGTGCAGGTCTACAATTTTGTCCCTGGTGTTCCTGGACAGCTCTTTGGTCTTGGGCATGCTGAAGAGGTTTGGATGTGATTGACTGAGTGTTTGGACAGGTGTCTTTTATACAGGTAACAAGTTCAAACAGATGCAATAGATACACTGCTGATTGTGCAAGTTTTCCCACTTACAAAGAATAGAGAAGTCTGTCATTTTCATTTTAGGTACACTTCAACTGCCAGAGACAGAATCTTAAACAAAAAACACAAAATCACATTGCATGATTTTTAAAT
The DNA here is from genome assembly GCA_036873895.1 of Parotocinclus cabessadecuia. NCBI lineage: Eukaryota > Metazoa > Chordata > Actinopteri > Siluriformes > Loricariidae > Parotocinclus > Parotocinclus cabessadecuia. Next base: position 1,657 of record JAYJMA010041817.1, read on the forward strand.
AATTAATTTTGCAGTTTATTTCGTGAAATAAGCTACCAACCAGCAAGAATTCTGGTTCTCACAGACTGTTCGTTTTTCTTTATGAAGTCCTCCTATTCTGAACTCTTTACCTGTATTGATTGCACCTGTTTGAACTCATTACCTGAATAAAATACACCTGTTCACACACTCAATCAATCACACTCCAACCTCTCCACCATGCTGAGCTGTCTAAGGACACCAGAGACAAAATATAGATTGCCCAGGCCTGTTTCCAGGCATCAGAGAAGATCATGTGGTCAGATAAAACCAAAATAGAGCTTTTTAATATGGACTCCATGTTTGGAAGAAGAAGAAGGATAAGAATACCTTCCCAACCGTGGAGCATGGGGGGGAAGCATACTTTGGGAGTGCTTTTTTAAAAAGGAAACAGGAGGAATGCAGCATGCATCACCTATCACAAGATTTTGGCCAACAACCTTTCTCTACCAAATAAGAAGTCCTGTTTTTCAAATTATGGCAAATACTTTTTTATGCAATGAAATGCAGATTAATAATTTAAAAATCATACAGTTTGATTTTCTTTTTAGATTTTTAGATTCTGATTATAGGTGGGATAACATCCAAAATTGGCATTGATCAGATCAAATACTTATTTTCCCCCACTGTGTGTGTATGTGTGTATATATCAAATTTGAAAGTGTTTTATGTACTGAGTTATATAATAAACCATGTGCCACATGTAAGAATAAATTTGGCAGCAAAATAATACAATATACTCTATTCAGTGTTGCTTAAGCATGAATTCACACTTATTCCTGAGGTTTTCATTCTATAAATGTATGCAAGAGACTATTAAGAACCTATGAAACATGGCTGTTGTACATGTGAATGTGCAGTAATAATCACTACCTGTTCACATTTTTATTAACTTTAATTTTTTTAATAACACCTTATTTGAAACAAACAGGACAGTTAAAAGTTTGAGCTGTAATTTGCATATGTTTTATGGAGATGTAACATATGTTGATAGCCTCTCATTAAATTAACGCTGTGAACAAGGGTTTACAGAACAGAAAGGCATAAAGGAAATTTATAAATTAATTTTCTATGTGAAGCATGTTTCATCCAATGTCGTGAAAAAGTCGAGAAAACACGTTTAAGGCAGTGTTGGCCCAGATTTGGAGGGGCAGAATCAGGTTCAGTTCCATTATTACCTGGGGTAAATATTAAGAACAAATTGTTGGAACATTTCAATATATCTGTCTTAGCTGGTCTTTTTTTTTAACTTACTTACCTTTTTTGGGGTGGAGCTCACTGCTTCCTGCACACTGCCTGCTGTAGATGAAGTTCACTCTCAGCTGCAATAATTGGCAGCTTGTTGGTCAAGTGATAGTTAATAAGGTGGCTGATGCTTTCAAACAGCATGTCTTTTGTGCGTACCTGGCACGTACAAAGAAAGCTGCATGTGTAAAATATTCCTAAATAATTCTTACGTGCATCAATAAGAAGATACAGTATGTTCAAATATCGATCCAGATATAATATTCATTAAAACAATTTGATTGTCCTGATGCCACTAATGTTGAATGAATATAAGTCCACTTATTTGAGTTTAGCCATATCCTCAAGTTTTTCCTAATGCAACACGATAGTCATTTCAAAATACAACACAGCACTTTAAAAACTGGATCTCATGTAAATCTGTTGATATAGATTTGTTAATTGGTAAATAGTATATACTCCATGGAACAGTTTTGACTAGGAGTCATAATCTGAAGCCTTGGTATTCAAATACCAATTGCTGGATAAAAAAAAGCTATTACAGTAAATATTTAAGTTATTTTTCACAAATGCAATGGAACTACAGCTGCTAATTGTAACTATAATTTGAGCATCACTTTAATATAAAAAGGCTCATTTTTATTTTATTTGTAAAATGTTTTTAAAATCTTTTTTATGGTTTAGGTAAAATCAAATTCACAGGTCAACATCAAATTTGCTGACTATAAGATGATGAACGTGATTTCTATGTATTTTAGTTTGCTGAATCAAAAATCACATTAGTTACTCCAATCATGTCTGGTTTTCCAGCAAAAGACTGCCTACTCAGCTATAACACCCCTATAAGAGTGGTTGCAGACTGTGGCGAAGTCCCTGTACCTATTTTGAGTACTTCGGAATGCTCAGACGACAATTAATTCTGTCATTCCAATTTCTGAAAGACTGTGACAATGAGCATTTCTTGGCCTCAGAAGTTGATGCCAGAATGTGCCAACCATTCACTCAAGCTGAGTTGATTTCTTGATATAAGATCTTCTTACACTATTACTGGGTTCAAATCTAAAGGAAAATAACGTATTTTCTCGCGAAGCCAAAAGACAGCCTGACAATAAGTAAAATAGACAATTGTGTCAAGGAGGTGCAAAATTGGATGTCGTTTACTTTCCTTTAACTTAACTCGGATAAAACTGAGGTTTAATTAGTTGGACCCAAGACTGTGAAAGACTGGCTGGCTGCATCTATTCTAAACCTAGACAGCTGTTCGGTAACGCCAACCAAAGTCCAATTGTAAAGAACTTAGTTGTTACGTTTGGTTCAGATCTCTCCCTTGACGAGCAGATTAACAACATCACAAGAATTGCTTTCTTTCAGTTAAGTAACATTGCAAAACTTAGAAATATCCTTTCCTTTCAAGATGCTGAGAAACTAGTTCATGCATTTATAACTTCGCTGAATGTTCTAGTAAATCTTCTGGTTCTCTTCCTTTAGCTATGGTAAAGTAGTTAGTGCTGCCGGAGTTTTAATGCTGCACAAGGCATCAGTAATGAATAATGGACTCTGTGCTCCTAACTCATCAATAACTACATTTTCTCTTTTGTCTCAGAGCTGATTTTCCAGTATCAGTTCCAGCAACACACGCTTGATGTTCTTCCAGTGACCAGTCCCGCCGGAGTACAGTGGATCCCTCTATCGTTGGACATTGGGAGACAATGTGCCTCCAAGGACCTCCCGCTGAGGACTCATTCTATATCTATTTTGATATCTATAGATCAGCCACTGTCGCCCTAGGCTTGCTCAACTTGGGATTGGGATTGGTAATATTGTAAAGCTGCTTTGAGACAATATATCATTGTAAAAAGCACTATATAAATAAAATTGAATTGAATTGAATTTATGTATCGTAACAAAAAGAAAGATCTTCTGAAATATTTCCATATGGACAAGGATCTTGTATACTGCATCAATTTTAAAGACCTTATTAAGTCAATGGGATGTGACAGAAAAGTAACTGAGAAATGGAGGCTTTTTGTTGACAGTTCAAAGAGAAGTCTAAAGTGTGTGTTGCTTCACAATGACAATAAACTAATTTCCATTGCTAACTCTGTAAATATGAAATAATCTTATGCCCCCATAAGAACTATTCTTCAAAAAATCAAATACAGCGATCATTGCTGGATTTCATATGGCGACCTGAAGGTTATATCGATGCTTTCAGGAGAACAAAGCAGTTACACAAAATGTACTTGCTTCTTGTGCCTTTATAGCCAAGCAAAGGCAGAGTATTATACAAGAAAAGAATGCCCCGCTAGAGAGAAATTACAGTTTGGGGAAAAGTATGTCCAATTGCATTTCCTTGATAGCCACCTGAACTACTACACCTTTAATATCAAGGCATATGAAACACAAACATGACTTCTGCTGGTGTTTACAGAGTGGCAACGCTGATCGGTACTATTCCAGAACATCCAAAAAAATATCTCCCTAACAAGTAAACATTTACGAAACTATTGCTCTCTTCGCACTCTCTCTCTCTCTTTTCCCTTGAAACAAACATATTACGTACTACTGCTACTTAAGAACTTCATATTACCTTATTATTTGACTTTAATAATCATAATAATCTTAAACAAATATCCATAATTTGTGAAAAAACCTGACATATTGCATATTTTTAACTTCATATTTTGGAATCAGCACCTTTCATTTGGGTAAAATCCGCAATAATAATTAGGCTAGCAGAAAACTTGTTTTTAAATGTAGACCAGTATTATCATTGTACCATTGTCACTGTCTTTGTATAAAATACTACATCTAGCCAAACGATCAGGCTATAGCGATATATAGCTATAGCCTATAGCTATAGCGATAGAAATCAGATTTCACCCTGTGAAAAGTAATACATACATTAGAGATTATAAGATTTACATGAGAACATTGGCTAAAGTTAAACAATATATGGTTATAATACCGTTAATACTCATTTTCCTATGAAGCTCCCCGGACAAAAAATTTGTGACCTGCAGAAGCCGATCGTAAGAAGATGATCGTAACTTCAGGCTCCTGCAGATGGCATTGCAAAGGGATGATTGGACTATAAATACCAGTGGGGTGTGCAATGGGATTCATAGATAGAGAAGAAGTGGTACAGTGCAGTGAATGTCTTATCTGATATGTGGAGGGTGTAGCTGAATTTGCAGATGTAACAAAATATACAGTCATATAGACATTCTTGTTGGAATTGCAGCCAAAAGTTGAAACTGGGACCACCAGTGTGTTTCGTGGCTTGTGAACAAAATCAGTCAATGCAGGCACTCAAATTTCTAAAAGAACACTCTGCAGGGATACTGTATATTTTGAACATATGGAGCATATTCGGATCCTTCTGATCCGAAAGCTGCTTGGTTACGGCAGACAAAAAGACACAAAAACTGTTCATGACTGGAAATGCGGTCTTACGAAAATATTTTCTGACTGTATGGGAACGATGCTAGACATCATGTTCAGAAAATGTTTAAGCTGGAAGAGGTTTTTTGAAGTTGGGTGTCATATTTGCATGGAAATTGGTCCTTTGGTTGATATGACAATACATTTTAACCACAATGCGTGATTGTGTTATGGGTTAGAGCCCAAAAGTTCGCTAAAACAGAACCTAAGAATCTGACTCCCAAACGTCACTGACCATTGTTGTTGGTCCCTTCGATGTCCAAAGATCATGGTGATTTGCACCAGGGGTCACCCATCATTTTTCAAGTTGCAGCGGCTGATGTGACTGTATAAGCCGATGTATGAGCCACATGGTCTGCTACAGTTGCAACAGGTATAATTGCTTGGTCCAGACTCTGCTGGTGCCGACTGCAGTTTCCACCGTCATCTGAGCCTCCCTCAATCTTCCCTCAATGTTGCCATGAAAGGACATGATGGTCCTCAGAAGCTGAGGGGGACATCCAATCCGGTGTAGGAGGGTGAAAAGCCCTTGTGTGCTGACCAAGTCAAATGCCTTGGTCAGGTCGATGAAGGTGATGAGCAGAGATCGTCTCTGCTCACGGTACTTCTCCTATAGCTGTCTCAAGGAGAAGACCAAGTCAGTGGTCGATCTAAAGCTGCACTTTGCCTCTGGGTACACCCGCTCAGTCAGGGGCTGCAGTCTGTTAAAGACGATGCGAACGAAAGCATTGCAGATGACACTGAGGAGTTCAGATACCATGATTACTGCGGTCACCTTTGTTCTTGTACAGCAGGATGATCTTGGCATCATGCATATCCTGGAGTATGGTCTCTTACTCGCAGCACTGTAGCAGAAGTTGTGTAGGTGACCCAAGAGGGGGTTTTCCTTGCCGGAGTAGAGCTCTACAGTGGAGTGACAGTGCTTTCACTGGAGTAGAGCTCCTAGTAGTGCTCAAATAATGCCCAGAGGCAGATTTGAGGGGAGCAGTCTTGATGATGCTTCGGTCAAAAGCTTTCTTTATGCCTTTGTACATAGCTCGGATGTTGCCAAGATCTGCTGATATCTGGATATGCTGGCGCAACTTCAGCCAGTACTGGTTGGCACATCTCATGGCAGTCTGCTGGGCATTGCTTTAGGCTTTGTGTAAAGCACTAAGCATCTCACTGAGGGCTTTTTATTATAAGCAAGAAGAGTCGCTCGCTTAGCTGCAATGGCAAGCTTCATCTGCAAAAACTACACCACAAAGTCGACACTCGACTCACTGTTGTTCCTGCCCCTGCCAAAAGAATGTTTAGTTCCTTGAGACTGCCAACTCCTGCAGTGCAGCAATTTCGCTCTGTATCTCACAATGGATGATTGCTGTTTTTCTGGCATCGTTAATCTGCTGGAGGTTGTCAGAGAGGCCAGAACGCATTGTTCTGACATTCCAGGTTGGCAGCTTTATCTTATTTTCATTGTGCGGTGATTGCAGTCTGTCTTTCGGCTTTTGGTCTACTCAAGCACCCATTGAAGTGGGCAGACTGTGGCAGTCCAACACCCAGCCAGTTTGAGGCGGGCAGTAGCTTGCCTGTGGGGCACGATGATCCCTTCCATTGACAGGCTCAGACATCGTGCTTAAATGCAGCACAGCCCAAATAACCTTAATTATTCAGGTGCTCAGAACAAATGCTGATATAATGACTGGGTGGTACCACACCTGGCCAGCAGGTGGGACAAGTGATCTCTCATATGCTCAACACACACACACACACACACACACACACACACACACACACACACACACACACACACACAGGCACGCAGAAAGCCGGACGAAGAACATTGAAAAATATGGAAATGGAAATTAATGGAAAACTAGAGAAAAACCAACTAACCTGACTACAGAGTGAACCCCAATAGTACCCCCATCTCAAGGGTGCCCGTACAAGACATGAGACAAGAAAACCACTCTAAAGAGAACACAGGAAGTGCTAAGATGAGCCTTCAAGGATGAAATGCTGGGAGCAAAACAGACTGCCAAAAACAGAGATGGTGCAGACAAAATGTAACCAGTTCATTGATAGAAACACAAGACTCAGTACTTGGGAAGGAAAAGAGACACTGACTTTTAATACAGTGTGGGGCAGTTTCTCCAAAGGTACTTAGGTATACAGAATAAGTACTGAGGCTGAGGAGTGGTACCATGCTTTGCCAGCAGAGGGCTATGGAGTGCTCATCGGCACGCACGCACACGCACGCATACACACGCACACAGAGGTGGAAATGGAAAATCAGAGTGTAAATATAGCAAAAACTAGACTACTCAGCTACAGGGCAAATGGCAACAAATTGAGTGGATGGATAGATAAAAAGGTTTTGTATTTTGTTCTTAACGAGGTACATAACATTCCTTTCCTTATTTTCCAAGATGACAATATTCACTTGGCATGATTACCGTTCAGTAACAGTGACACATCTGGACCAGCCCGCTAAATTCCCAGATGCGAAACCATTAAAAATCTGTTAGACTACCTGGAAGTGAGATGCCAGGTGTGGCATCTGTCAAATCTGGCCAAACTGCGCAATTCTTTGATGCAAATGTGGCTGAACATCGAGACCTCCTACATACAAAAGCTAGTTCATGCCAAACTGATTTTCAGCTGTCATTTGTGCTCATAGTTCAGCATGTTTCAGTCACAGCTGACTAATTTTTTGTCCGGTGAGCTATTATACCATAATGCACAGCTTGCTTATGCTAATACTAATGCACTTGAAGATGATGTACAAATTGTTTAATCAGTTTTCTGTGAAGGGGAAAACTAGAGACTATCCTAATTTGCTGCTGAACAAGATGCTGATGGTGAGTCTGTTGCATACCACCTGCAAGTGGTTTACCACATGGTTCATATAAAGCAGCATTTTATGGAAGGATGTACTTGTATCCAAAAACAGCTTAACAGCAGCAAATATTCTGTTCCGGTGCAAAACTAAGACCTTATCCCTAACCAATGGTCAGTAAGCAAGTATCAATAAACTTACCACTCCTTCTGGGTCCACTAGTAGCAAGTGTTTTGGCAGCCCACAGTGCATCCCAGTCAGAACATACTGGCCTGGATTACTGGCACTATCCCGCACCAAAAAGTCTCCATCATGGACAAGGAGCTTCTCTGCATCAGGGCGGCTCATGCGCCCATGGTACCAGATTTGTTGGCAGAGCTGCTCCTCAGTGGGGGCTACAGGGGCTCGGCGATGTGGGGGGCTTGGCCAGTGTCCCTCCAGCAGACACTCACCACCAGACACATGCAGACGAAGAGCATCCTCAAATGGTTCTGAAAGCATTAGTGGATAGAGTCTATTAGTAGATGTCTAATCACATGATCTTTAGAGCAAACAGTGACAGAATAACATTATGTCAATCTATATTTTATGTAATGTATAATCTCAATTGTATTGTTTCAATGTTCAGTTTGTTATTGTTAAGTAGATTGGCGCAGCATAATGGATTATTAAAACCATCAGCAAATATAAATAGAAGTGGAGATTTTTTTCTAGGCTGATGCTCAATGCAATAACACGTAAATATATCAGAAACGGTTATGGGTCCTATATTTGGCAACACATACTCATGTCAAAGATGTCCTTCGTGGGACTCTCGAGTCTATATGCTCCATGTCCATTCTGTGGAGGCCTTATGTTGTTCAGACACTGCGTATTCACATAAAGATGCTCCTCATAATCCAGGTTACCGGGATGCCCATCTGCTCTCAAATACCCATCAGATGTCAAACCTGAAAGACGGAACATTATAGTGTACAATCTCTATTTAAATAAAGGCAAAATATTAATTAAGGCATTGAGATGTGTTATTTTTTTAGCTATTTCCAACAGAAGATCAAGTAGCAATGAACAATTGCCAAAACAAATCTAAGAAGTTAAAACATTTAAAAGTTTAACAAAACAAGTTGCTATAAAACAAAATACAGTACTTTTTATATACAGTAGTAACCAAATGGTGTTTCACCTGAGTTACTGCAGTTCTCTGTGTTACAGTTCACTTTATAAAACAGCTGAGGTGCAGGAACCGAAGACACATCTTTTATACTTGAAGAGCCAGTCTAGAAATGCACATAAAACGAGAATCAATTTGAAACTGAAACTGTACTCCAAGGGGAATACATTGCTGTAGATCTGCTAAAACCACAAATTAATACAAAATATACTATATCAAATGCTTTTTACACAAAGCAAACGTAACTTCTAAAAATGTAAGGACACAAAACCAAATATAAAGTCTAGGATCACTAGCAAAAATGCTTTATTTTGTGTTTTCTTTAATACGGTTTTTCCCATTTAAAGCATATCAGTATAACAACTTGAGTAAAACATGAAATATATGAAATGACATAATCTCCAGAATTTGAAACATTACATCATGCACTGTGCATGCATTTTATGATACATTTCTGATTTTCTGAAAATTGTAACGCACTTTTTACATGAAATAAATATTTGAGACAAGATAAAAACAGAACTTAGTATTTGCTACAGAAACCTTTGTTTGCAATTACAGAGGTCAGAAGTTTCCTGTAGTCCTTGACCACGTTCTGCTGCAGCAGAGATTTTGACCCACTCCTCCATACAGCTCTACGCCAGATAATTCAGGTTTCGGAGCTATATCTGGGCAATGTTAAGCTTCAGCTCCCTCCAAAGATCTTCTATAGGGTTCAGTTATGGAGACTGGCAAGGCCACACCATGATCTTGAAATGCTTCTTAAGGAGCCACTCCTTAGTTGCCCTGGCTGTGTGTTTTGGGTCATTGTCATGCAGGAAGACCCAACCACGACCCATCTTCAATATTCAATTCAATTCAATTCAATTTTATTTATATAGCGCTTTTTACAATGTAGCATCGTCTCAAAGCAGCTTTACA
>JAYJMA010041828.1:0-11273 GCA_036873895.1 Parotocinclus cabessadecuia
TCTGGAAAAAAGAGAGAATTGTTGCTGTATGTAAAGCAGGCATGGGCTATAAGAAGATTGCCAACACCCTGAAAGAGAGCGGCAGTAAGGCGGCCTAAACCATACAACAGTTTAACAGGACAGGTTCCCCTCAGAACAGGCCTTGTCATGGTCAGGACCATATCCTAGGGCCTGATTAGACCAAGATAAACTTATTTGGTTAAGATGATGTCAAGTGTGTATGATGGCATCCAGGTGAGGATTGAAAAGACAAGTGCGCCTTGCCTACAGTCATGCATGGTGGTGGGAATGTAGTGAGTGCTGCAGGCTGTGGGGAGCTACAGTTTATTGAGGAAACCTTGAATGCCAACATGTACTGTGATGTTGTAAAGCAGAGCATTATCCCCTCCCTTCAGAAACTGGGCCACAGGGCAGTATTCCAACACAACTCACATCTTCAGTGATGTCCCAGGAATAGGTATAACAAAAATGAGGGGTGTACCCAAATGTTGAGATACTGTACATTGGGGTTCAAAGCTCTTCACTTCTGGTTCTTCCACAACATTTATGTCGGATTAAGGACAGGACAGGGCAGTCAACTGCAAAACGTTTTTCAGTAGGTTTCTGATTTGTAATTATTTAGCAAACTGCAGTCAGGCAGCTGTTTTTGTAGAGCAGTTGCTTTTGCCATGGCTCTTATAGATACAGCAGCAGTTTTGGATTACAGTTACCATTAAAACTTAAAGAATAAGTCAAATATACAGTACAGTACAGGTACAGCATTACCACTATTTACATTGGGAACATGTTCCAGCAGGTATAACAACTTTTGAAATAATTTCCAGCACACCTGTTTGTTTCCACAGTTCTGATGATGAATGGAGCAGCGGTGGTCGCCGTTATGACCGTGTTGCTGATGAGCGTTTCCCCGACGACCGACGTAGGCGTGACTATTCTCCTGAGGATCGCCGGCGTGCTGACCCTCGAGACGCCGGATTGGGCGGACGCCGTAGCCGTAGTCGTGACGACTTGATGGTTCTGGAACGTGGCCATAGTGGAGGAGGCCGGGATGCATACGATGACAGATTCCTGCGTGAGGCGATGGAAAGGAAGAAGTTGGGAGAACAGCAGCGAGCACGGAGCCATGACCACCTCGACAATAACAGCGAGCGCTCCGATCGTTTCGGGGGACCCCCTCCACTCCCTCTGTCTCGTCCAGCAGGTAACCCTGATTATCATCGACCCCACAATGCTGGCTTCCCACCGCCACCGTCCTACACAGAGGATGCAGACAGCTTAGCTTCCTCCAAAAAGAGCAATCTCCGCAAGGTGAGAACCTGCTACAAATCATTTCAGTGGTTTAAATATAATTAGGATGCACAATTCTTCCAAATATTGCACAACTGTAAGCACCACCACCTCAGGCCAGTTACATTCTGACACTAGATCTTTGACAAATGCCACAGAAGTCTTTGTTAAACACAGAACAGCCACACTTTATTATTAATTTCCTAATCTGGATTTAGTTCTGCACTGATCTCACTTAGTTTTCATACCTGCTGAATCTGCCTTCATGAATGCTTGTGTTGGAAATCGTAACTAAAGACCATTTCAAACCCATAGAGCCCACTCTACACCGGGAAGAATCTAAAGCAAGATTAACTTCATAAAAAAAAAAAAAAAATCAATGTTTACTAGGACTGTGAGATACACTTGTATTGAGAAACCAGAATGATAAACCCAGAAACAGCCCCGCCCCCTGCAAACAAGTCAACATGCATCTGCAACAAGCAAAAACACAGCAAGCTTTTCTTCAAAAATTGCTCACTCGTTTGTTTTATGGCCAAGTTAACATTTGTTGTGACTACTTTTGATTGACTTTTAGAATTTATTAAAAATACACAATAACAGATACTGAGTTCATGATTTGATTTTTTTTTTTTTTCACGAGGATTTATTTTGCATTTAAACAACATGAAACAATGCACATTTCTTGTGTGTATTTTTACACAACAAACTTTAAGCTCCTGCATTTAAAAGAATTGCATGAACTAGAAATAAAAATAAGTGTTATTTTAAATTATAAATGAGACCCTGCTATCAAGCATTTTTGGATTAATCGTCTGAAACGCGCCAATCCCAAACCCCTGCTGTTTCTTTGTAAATGCGTATATGTTTGCCCTCTAGTGTTCAAAGAATGCAATATTATGAGACATGGCTATCGTATTGATAGTGAGAAATATTGCGCATGAAGTCTAGTTTGTATCGGCCACTTCTGTGTTTAAACTATATACCTCTCACAAATTGTGATGAAATATCCCCTAATCAATTACCAGTTGCTGCTATTGTCTTTGTGGTTTGTTTCGTTAACTTGGAAGTGTAACGCAATGAGTGCTATATTTGATATTCTGTCTGTGTCTGTTCCACAGAACGGAGCCGTAAGTCGTGAGAGCTTGGTGGTGTGAAGCACGAGTGATGTAACAGGTCTTGTAATTGATGTATTACTGCTTTTTTAAAGTGTGTGTTTGTATGAGTGTTTGCGTAGGGTTAATGGGGATGGATGTGTGTGTGGGTGGATGAGCCCTAGGTGTCCCCTAACCTGCTACGTAGTTTCAGTGGATTTATATTTGTGATGATTTTATAAAAATCTGTTGTTTTTAAATTTTTTTGTAAATATTTCCAAAAAGGCTGAATTACGCTCTCTGCTGGTTTACTTTAACCATCAAGATGACAAGGACCAAGAACTTTGTGTATCGTAATTCAAATGGTGAATTGTAAAAAGAAATCTTGTACAAATTAACATTTTACACTTTTTCAGTTAATATAAAACCCTATTCATACTACGTCTGTTGCAGATAAATCCTTTGTATTGCTAGTTTTAAAGCAATAACATGAAAAGGGTGTTGGCAGTCTTCATGGTAATTTTACACTTGCATACATTTAATAATTCTGGATTTTTATACTTTGCTACTGAATTTACCTTTGATTGTGTACATTGTTTTCATAAATTGAGTAATTTTTTGCTTATATATTTTCTTCTTTTACAAATTATCTACATGTTAACAATCAATTTACAATAAAGTTCATCTACACTATGGCCATAATGAAATGGACGTGGTCAGCAACAATACTCAGATTTTCTGTGGTTTGTTAACAAAGCTTTATTGGTATTAAGTGTGCTAAGAAAATACTCCCTACACTCTTACACCATCATTTTCTTTATTACCTAGAGATGGCTGTGTGTGATATTCCAGTAGATCAGCAAGTTCTCAGATACTTAAATCACCTTTCTTCCTTATTGAACGTTATGCATGGTAGAACTTCAGTAGGTTGTGTTGACCATGTTTACATGCCTAGATGCATTGAGTTGATGACATATGATTTGTATAGCATGTTCAGCATGGCAAACTGCACGAGAGTGCCACACCTTTTCAGTAGGGTGTATGGTCACTTCCAAAACACACAGAAAGCCTTCATATTCATTTTGAAATATCCCCTCATTTTTGTGAGCACTGCAGAAGGGGCTACACTACGTCTGGCCAGTAGAATGAAGGGACCATTGGGTCTGAGACCGCTAGTTAAAATGCTATTCTGTCTTTCTTTCTTGAATCACACAATCATCATAACAATCTGAGTGGGAAAAAAAGTTGCAATTTATGAAAATAAAATACATTGTATACGCTTCAGAATTCATGTAGTCACGCATTCGGGGAAAGTAAAATGATCCTTATGCGCCAGCTTTTTTTTCATAATACTTCAAAGATCATCTTGTGATGTTACTGATTGCTGGGCTTTCTCTGTATTCAAGTATTCTGTATAAATGCTTGAAGGAGTTTGTTTAGGTCACCTTATTGTTTTGGAAAGGTCCTGACACTTTACTCCTTGATTATCTTTGATCCTCAAGTGGTTATTGAGCTTTAAGAGAGGAAGAAAGATGAAAGAGTTTGTTGTTGTGTTTGGCTATGGTTAAATCTGTAAAGCTGACAGTCCATGCTTCATATCAGGTGGTAGAATTTTGTTCATATTTTAAAGATCATATTGGATTAAGCTTTGAAATAGCAGCAGCAACACATTGTCATGCACAATTAAAATGGAGCTAGGAGAAAATGTCTGTTTTCTCCAAGTACCTCCTTGGGTGCATTCCAAGATAACTACAGCCCTTCCCTCCATCTGGTGGCCTAAATCAGGCGTTAGTGTGGCTCTGCTGTCTCTCTGTTACCACAGAGACCTGAGCATTATTGACTGAAAAAAGACAAGATGGTCCATCAGCAGCTATGGCATGTCTGCTCATCTCTTCTCTCGCTCACTTCCTGTCTGAGGATGTTTTTCTTTATATTGTAGTAGCTTCTGCTTTACCCTTGCTGCAGTGCACCTACACTAAATGAACACAAGGGAACAAATGTATGTTAACCCTGAATGATTTCACAATTCCAAAGGTAGCATCATATGCCACTGAACATTTGGCTTTATCTGGCTTCTAGTGTCCCTGTAAATGCTTGATTAGTTGGAGGGAGATACAAATACTAGTAAACTCAGTTTTCAAAATGTATGCTGATTATATAATGTGTAATAAAAAACTGGACAGGATTTTTGCTTCCTAAACCTTTATTTTATGTATTTTATTTATTTTGGGCTGTGATAATGAAAATACTAACATTTTTTAAATCATGTATCAAGGTTCGAAGACACACCTTGACACCTGCTCACTATTCAACAGCCAATGCAATATATAGTCCCAGTGGTTTGGTGAAAGGAAGGATCTTGTGACAGACAGTGTTTCTGTCTAAAGTAACTTGTTTCTCTATTGAAATAAGAAATATGTTGAAGATCAAAACCTGCCTTCAGCCGTGATGTGCGTGCGACATCATGACACCGGAGACTAGATGAGGCAGATTAATATATACTGCTTAGAAAATAGGGAATACTTCAAAATGAAATCTTCCATAATTAAATATCCCTTAATTTTGTGAGTAGTGTATATACAGACCAGATGTTGAACCCTTTATGCCTGGTTATCTGCATCAAACAATACAGTCAGAATTCAATTAAATGACCGGCGAAGCAAGATTGATTGCCCAGTGATTTTTGATAAAAACATTAATTTCTTCTTAAAATACCATTGTAAATGTCTGTCTTTCAGTGTTTTCCAGAAATGTTCAGTTATGTTTAAATGATGTTTAAGACCTGCTAAATGTTTAATTGAATTCAATCTGGTAAATGAATGGGAGCAGTTGGTGGAAACAGTGGGTCCTGGGAACCTAGATTTTTTTTAATTGACCTAGGGTTACAACTTTTTTGGGCGGTGTGGTTAGGGAGCCCAGTAATGGACTAGTGCTCTGTCCAACCTGTACCTCTGCCTACCCCCTTTATCGTGGACATCTAGCAAACCTGATGTGGCTAAGGTAATATAGGATGTTTTCCATTTTTAAGTCTTTGTCATTTTAATTGGGTGGGTAAGGGGCATAAAGGGGCATACACTTACCTGTTAGATGATTGGAGAATGGTTAATAGTTAGTATCTCTGACTTCACAGTGACAAGGAAGCCCAACAAGATACAAATGGCAAACATGGCGGATATCACTACTTATACTACATTGTCACTGCTGTATAGAGCTGTGTAGAGAAAAGAGTAAAGGGGATGAATAAAGTATGTAGTGAAACAAATTGACTACAGTCTGTAATTGTAGAACAAACTGCATCTCCATGGTAAATAGAGCTTATGTAATGAACAGTGAGTGTAAAAACAAAGGGTGATATTATTATTGATATTATATGTCTATGGTTTCATTACAAATATAATGACCCAAAATAGACCTAAAAGAAAACATGAGCTGAATATTGAGAACTGATATATACTACTCACAAAAAGTAAGGGATACTTCAGAATGAAACATCACGTAATTAAATATCCCCTATTTTTTGTGAGCAGTGTATATTAATTCTCAAAGACATCTGTCATCAAGCACTTTGACATAAAAGGTTTGAAAGACAGCAAGGCCATTAGAGAGTTAATAAGTCACCAAATCTTTAAAGGGATGTACAGTTTAGTGGAATTGAATATCTTATATGGACATCTGGGTAAGTATATGTTTAAAAAAAACAGAAGAAATCCTGTCTGCTGCCAAATATCAAATATGATGGGTTTTTAATGCTATGCAAATCATTTTTAAGGGAATTCTATCTAGTGACCGGGATTTATTGCTGTGTAAAAGTTAAGCTATAAGAGGCAGTTTTACAGGGTATTTCCTAATGCTTTGGTGTTTCCATATTCCATGATAATACTGCTACAGGAAATACTGCTAAAAGTGCTTTAATGAACACCAGAATGAAGTCCACAGCCATCCATGGACATCTAATGATCAGATTTAAACATCACTGAACTCTGGCTCTGGCTGTGAAGTGGAGCTTCATCCCTCAAGGAATATTGAGACCTTATTAGGGAATGGTTCAAAATTCCATCAGGAACCACTCTGTACTTGTATAACGATATTTAATAAAGGATTATGGCAAACAAATAGATATCACATTACTCATTATTCATCTATTCCTTTATTTTGAAATTTACAACTATTTCCATGATTAATTTCACCCACTTTCTGTAAATGTTTATAGATAATTTTAAGGAAATCCCTTTCACATATCATCTCTTTAGTCAGAGTATACCACCAATATGCAATGTGTTTAAAAATGTATTCTCTGATAAGTTGAAATGACTAACAAAGTGAGTGTGTATGGTGAGGGAGGTCTGGAAAACAGAGGAATGAAGAGGGAGGGCTTGGATAAACAGATGACATGGGGACAGATTGGCATCATACTGGCATTGCTGGCATTTTAGTCTGGCTGTTTATGAAGTGAAGATCATCCTCTAAGGTAAGTATCCATTTCCTAACATATTAAATCTGACAAATACATTGTAAATATTTCCAACATAAAATATTGGTTATAGTAATATAGATTATAATAACTATTATTTTGGAATTAGTAAATTGTTATTCCAATAGCCAATGTGCATTAGTTTCCTGATGGTGTTTCCACATTAACTGTTTGTATATTAGTTAATTTCTAACCAAAAAGTACTGCCACTGGTGCACAGACAGGGTCTCTCAACATAATTTCTCAATTTTGAATGCGGGATATTTATGCACACAATTAAACTGAAACGAGCTTTATATACTGCTCACAAAAAGTAGCGATACTCCAAAATGAAATATCCCTTAAATGTTACGAGTAGTCTATGTTCCCAAAGAATTTGCAGTGTGTGATTTTCATTGGTTATATAATGAATTTCATGTGTAATGACGTGATATGACTTGTAAGCACAGTGGCATGTTTATCCACTTTATTAACAAAATTGGAAGGTATTATTGATTATATTACTGATTATTGATTGATTCTAGTTACCCTTAACAGTAATGTCCATTATTCTAGAGCAGGACAAACTGTATCAGACTTCTAAAGCACTAGCACCTGAACCTCTGACATCTGTCATCTGACTGGCATAACTTTAAAATATCAACAGCCCCCAGCATTACCAGCACTCTATCACACTTATATCATTGTGGAGATTCATTTAGTTTTTTTAATGTAAAAACTAACTTTCTAACTAAACATTCTCTAGCAATCTCCAGGAGCTTAAATTTTGTTTTGGCAAAGTCATATGTAGTTTGCCCAAGATAAGACAAGTTAAATTGTGATCTTCTGTGAATGTTACCCTTAATAAGCAAGTGTAGCAAGCAAGCAAGCAAGCCTACAATCTTCTTTGTAGGTTCATCCCAAGTCCAGTTGTTCTGAACTGCCTTATTTTTGCCCCAACAGTAGATATGGCCATATTCAGGAATGTACCTGTTTTTATATCTAGTACTTAAGTTATGACCACAATAGCATGTCTTTTGTGATAATCAAAATGCTAATTAATTATTAAATGATTTTAACTTGTCACTATGTTCATACCTAGTGTGACAGAAACTTGAGTGACAGCTTAAACACCCAAATTATATGAATATACTTTAGTTACAGTTTGTAACTGGGCCAAAATAAATGTAAAGTATTTGATTCAAAAACAGTTATCTTAATGAAGGTATTGTAAATATTATGTTTAGGGTTAATTCACTTAAATGAGAATAACCATGATACTGATACGATCTCTTGTACTGTGGTCCCTTTCCATACATATAGACGGTCCCTGAGAGGCTGTGCAAATCAACAAATGTTGGTATTTATGTACAGTGGAAGAAGTGTTTGATAGTATTGCAGTTTCTGCACGACTTGCTCATGAAATGTAATTTGATATTCATGTAAATCTGAAGAAAAATAATTGTACATTTGTAGGAAGTTAAAGGCTACATCTTCTCAAAAATGACCTTCTTGTGTAACCCATGTCTTAATCAAAACAAATGTCTGATGACCTTAGGGGACTCGCAAAATTGCATGAAGCAAGACTCGGGTTAATCAAAAACCGACAGACAGACAGACATACATAAATACTTTATTAATCCCAGACGAAACTGCTTGGCATCCAGTAGCAGAAAAACATATATGAACAGTGTTCACCAGTTGTGCGAATAAAGAAGATGACTGATGTTAGCGATAAGGACAGTGTGTATCATTGGAGTGACTGAAATGAAAAAAAATGTCACAGAGTTTTGAATTTGCTGGACTAAGAGGAACTGAACAGTCTGATGGCCAGAGGGACAAAAGACTTCCTGAATCTGTCCGTGGAGCAGGACTGGGACAGCAGTCTGCCACTGAATGAGCTCCTCTGCCTGGTAAAGCCCTTACGATCGCCTACAAAGTGATGACAGAGCAGGCTCCGTCCTACCTGCACTCACTCCTGAAGGCTTATGCTGCCTCCCGGCCGCTGCGCTCCTCCAATGAACGTCTCCTTGCTTTGCCCAACATTCACACAAAGCAATCCAGACTGTTCTCCAAACTCCATTCCACTACCAGATCAGGAGAATCTCTCGCTATCTTTAAGAAACTCCTGAAGACAGAGGTCTTCAAAGAGCACCTACTCTCCTAACACCTCTAACAAACTAACTACTTCTAACCTCATCTCCTTCTTTATCTTCTCTACTTCTCTTTGACCTCCTTAAGGCCCTATCTAAGATGTTTTACCTTTAACTTATTATTATTTTTGTACTTAACTATTGTAAGGCGCTTTGGACAAAAGCGTCTGCCAAATGTAATGTAATGTAATGTAATGTAATGTAATGTAATGTAATGTAAAAATATATGTAAGTCTTTTTTATTCCTGTTATTACAGGGTTATTAGTCTCTGTTCTCTTTCACCAGTTTCTCTCATTTCTCGCCATCCCCAACCCCTTTTTGCTCTTACCAGTAGGAAGCCGGTGGGGTCATTCTCTTTGATGACCTCCAGGCAGAACTCCATCATGCCTGTGGTCTGTCTCAGTTTCATAGTGCAGTGAGTTATCTGATCTCTCACCGTCTGCAGACACACACAAATGATAAGCAGACACACATAAGCTATGTACATCACCGTATACAGACAGATTTTGCATTCAAGCTCGGCTTCCTCTGCATACCTTGGTTCTCATAAGTGCTGACTGGACTTACTGTTGCCAACCTAGTCTGGTCATTCTGCTTTGACCTCTGGCATCAACAAGGCATTTCTGCATTCCACTTGTGTTTTCAGCAGTATCTCTGACGCGTCGACATTTGCGCACAGTTTCGTTTATGTTCACGTTACATTCGTATCATAAAAAGACTACGTGACTACGGTAGAGTCCGGTCAATGACTATTTTGTTCGATGACCTGCTTCACAGAACGTAACGCGGTCATGAAATGGCGCAAGACTGAATAGGAAATCCGCATAAAATCCCTCTGTGAAGCAAAGCAAATAGCAGTGACCTTAACTCAAGAGTGCACTTTACCTTTATGGTTTTTGGGGTGAGGATGGTGAAAAATAACATTGCTGACCAGAATGAGTTTCCTTGACTTAGCACTGATGATGCAGCAACACACACAGAATAAACTCAACGCTTGCTCAAATATTAAATTTGCAATATAGGCAATTCCTCTGAACTCTAGATTGTGAACGAGTGATTACTTACACTGAAAGTCATTCAGTAATCTTATCACAAAAAAAAATATATATATATGCAATGAAAGTACTGCATTCCAGTACTAATAAATGTGATCCTTGAGCTTGCTACTTGCTATAGCTAACAAACTAAACTACAGAAACGATCTTTTGTTGTAATCCGGGGATTCGTTATGCTTTGCACAAACACATTCAGTTCACCTCGATTTTAAATGTTTGAAAGTGAAGCTAGTATGCTGGACGTGGCCTGCATTCCCCAGTGCATCAGACGTACGCGAGGATGTAAAGACGTTCCAAAAAAAAAAACAAGCTTACAGACTCAAATCCCCTCTAGACGCTTTGTGTTTGATCTGTTTGCTTTTTAACAATCTCTCTCACAGCTCTCACTCATGGACTGGAGGCCAGTGTCCTCTCTCTCGAATGCCGGCGAGAGCTGAACGATTATGCTGCTGGAGCTCCTCCAAGAAGCAGCAGTAGCAGTCTGTGATTAGGGTAGGGGCACCCAGCACGGTGACCAGGAGACCAGGAGACTGCCAGGAGAACCAGCAACTCTGCCTTCCTCACTTGACACCACCCAACCATAAATGTTTTAAATGTAATGTGATTAAATTATAATCATAATTTCAGAAAAAATGTAATGACCAAAGGAATACACATCACACTGTTAAACACAGTGGTATTGTGGTAGCCTAAGGTACTGGACTCTGGACCCGATGGTTCAGGATTCAAATCCCACCTCTGCCAAGCTGCCACATTTGGGTCCTGAGGCAAGACCCTTAACCCACCATTGCTTGGATTGTAACTGTATGAATTGTAAGTGGCTCTGGATAAGGGCGTCTGCTAAACGCCATAAAATGTAAACATAAAATCTCAAGGATGCTGTGAACAGGAATTATTGCCTTATTTGCCATTTCTAACACAGTAGTACTGCAGTATTTTTGTACTGACTGCACTGTCTGTTCATTATTCTGATACGTACAGACCTCTGGATGCTTTCTCTGTCCTATTTGAGTTCACCATGCACATGTCATGTGGATTTGCTCTATTTTCTCTTTCATCCATATGCTCTCTCTCTCTCTCTCTCTCTCTCTTTCAAACACACGCACACATACATGCACACACACACACGAACACACACACGCGCATGCAGTTTTTGGACGGATTAGGGATCACAAGCAGGGAAATGCATGTTTAACTCTGGCGTGCTGCACTGCAAACAAAGTTTCTGTTTCT
>JAYJMA010041839.1:0-11273 GCA_036873895.1 Parotocinclus cabessadecuia
TCGTTAACCTACAATTAACCTACATTTAACCTACAATTGTAGTTCTGTATAAATTGTAAATCACTCTGGATAAGGGCGTCTGCTAAATTACATGCATGTACTTGGCTAGTCTCCTTTGCTCGGTTCTATAATGGTCAGGACCTTTGTCTGACCCACAGGTGGATCACACAAAGCAGTGCTGCTGGAGTTTTTAAACACTCAGTTCACTCACTGTATGCTCTTAGACACGTCCACCATATTGCTCCACCTTGTAGATGTAAAGTCAGAGAGAATAGGTGTTGTTGCACAGTTTGCGTTTGTAATCCTCTAGTTTTCATCAGTGCTTTAAATATCCACTTCTTCAAATAGATTTATTTTATCTGACAAACTACAAATGATTTAGTTGAGTTATACTGGCTACATATAACAAAACATGCTTTAAACTAATAGCTTATTAATTTATTATAATATATTATTAATATTTATTAAAAATTTTTGCTTTTTTCAGCTGGTCATAGCACGAGGTGCTTGGTATGTCTGATACTTTTCATTCAGGCATTCAACCTTTTGGTCTTTCATAATTTTCCCTGTATAGATTTTTCTTCAGTGCTTAAAGGATGCTGGACATTTTTGTCAGGTGGACTAGTCCAGCAGTGACACTAAGGTGTTTAAAACGTCTAGCAGCACTACTGTGTCTGAGCAGTACCAGTACACCAAACACACCACCATCACCATCATGTCAGTGACACTGATTGCTGAGAATCCAAATAATACCTGATCTGTGATGGTCCTGTAGGGGTCCTCACCATTAGAGAGCAGAATAAAGGAGACTAACAAACAATGTACACATGAGGTGCTTTGACAGTAAATAGTTATAGGGACAAATTTGGGAGGAACTAACCCCCACGGGGCTCCCCTGGTAACTACACTTGTTCCAGGTTCTTTTGGTTTGCATTTGCACCACAACTAGAAATGCTGAAGTTATGCGCAGTGATGTTAGACATTAGTTGCACGGCAGATGGTGAAACGACTCAAAATGTTGTATCTCCTCCCTTGCCTATAGGCTCGGTAAAGCCTGGACTTCACTGTCAGTCCATTTGACTATGTTCTTTTTTTTATGTTTTCCCCCACGTGCTACCTATCTTGAAGAATGAGCTGAACAAATCCCTATAGATGGCATTATAATATCTGCAGTTATCCCCAGTTTATGCAGTGTGAACACTCAAGAAAGGGAGCACAGCTCTAAGAACCATGAGCAAACCTTCTATGGAGTGCAGTTTGTAATTGCTGAACTACAAAGAGCTTCTATTTCAAAATGAAGTGATTAAAAAAAAGCAGCATTTGATTTTCTTTCATTAAACAGGAAAATGAGGAAAGCAAATAAAGTCAAAAAGCAGTTTGATTATGCAAATGAGATGCAGTTGCGCCACATTTAGCTGACGCTTTTATCCAAGGCGACTTACAAGTGATATGTAATGTAAGTAATAAGGACATGAGTATACAGGTACAAATCCAAGGTTAGAAACCAAAATCCGTTTGTTAGGGGTGTTAGGAGAGTAAACCCACACGGACACAGGGACATACAGACTCCACACAGAAAGAACCCAGGCTGCCCCACCCTGGTATTGAACCCAGAACCTTCTTGCTGTGAGGTGGCGGTGCTACCCACCAAGCCACCTATTGTGTTTGAATAGCAAGTTGCATATTTATGGGGGTGAACAGAAAAAACAGGACGAGAGTGCCACACATTGACTACTCAGCAGGGGTGTATGGTCACCCAAAATTACCAACATGCACTCAAAGCGACTGGACATGACAGGATCAGATTGCCCAGCAGTTCGTGTGGGATTCTTTCAGCAATGCATCTAGGTGTGCGCGTTAGTGTTCCTTATCCATTGGAGAACATGTGGTCATTGTCAAGCTTGGCACCTTTGGGACCCGCGCTGCCCTGTCTTGTCTATGTTGCGTTCGATGATTTCATAATGAGCAGATGTGTTGTAGGCTTATGTGTGGTGTAACAGACATAACTCAAGTAAGCAGCACTGAGCTCCTGAAGGGACAGGAACTGAGATTTGTGTTTAAGGTTTAATGGTATTTCAGAGCAAGATCTGATCTACTCCATATGTGCGGCCACCATGATTTGCCAAGTACCGTTACAACAGGGATATTGAATAGAGCAATTATCTTTTGCACCAAAAAGAATATCATTAATGTCATTCATAAGGGCTTATACTGCAAACATTAACTGTTTTAGTTCTGTATTCCGTGAGGAGCTTTTTACTTGTGAACGCAGCTCATTGGACTGTTGTCAGTGTGCTGTTTCTGTGAAGATTTGGAAAAGCTCATATTTTGAATTGGGATCTCTCCTACACTTTTTTTTTCCCCTAGCCTTTGCATCATTCTCTGCTGTTTAGGCTGAAAATGGCCTTAGGCTCTCCAACCAGCAAGGAACCTCTATGGACCACTGTATTTCCAACCTTGCAACACCTGATGCCTGTCGATGATCGCTGTCCCTATTGCCCCTGATGTTCTCATAGACCAAAGTCGAACAAATACATTGTGCTGAATGGCAAAACATGATGGTTTATGCCGACCACTAAATTCGCTCATAGTGTCCTCTCAAGTTTGCTCTTTGAGACTGGATGTGCTAATAATTAGTTCACAACAATTTTGAAAATGATAGGGGATCATTAAGGGGATCATTAAGTCCCCTAGATCCAGTTGGTTTCCATAGTTATGGGTCGCCACTTCTTAGCAAGATGACTGGTTTAATGATTAGCACAAGACATTTTGGCTTTAAAATAGTGCAGTAGTCCCTCAAAAAGCAGGTAAGTAAGCTAGACAGTGTCACAGCCACAGTACTACCAGTCTACACGTCCCAGCCTCCATCATTCATCCTGCGTAGTGCGTCCCCTTTGTTTATGTTTTGACTTCCTGCTTCACCTCATTTTAAAGGTAGTTTGTCCTGCTTGCAAAACACCACGTTCATGGACTGGACAAGTTTCTTTATGTAGGCAGTATCAGTGTTCAGACTTACTTGTTGTTCCAGGTAGTCTTATAGTCCAGATGAGTGGTTGGTCCTGAATGTTTATCATGCCAGTCAGTCACATTTGCAACCTTGAGAATTTGAGAATTGTCGTTCTGGAATACATGGATAGGAATGTTATTCTCCTCTTTAAGCTAATGAGCAAAATGCAAAACCTGGTTGCCCAGAAGGTCAAAGTAGGCCTTGTGATTTAAATTTAATGTCACCTCAACCAAAGTATCAATTTGCATAATTAAAACGCCCCCAGTACATCATAGAACCTTCTCCAGGTTGAACCACAGCTTGCACGCAGTCTGCATTGAAGGCTTCCTGAGCTCTTTGATGAACGTAACACCTAGCATTGTTCATCTGACCAGATCGGAATCGGACTTTATTGGCCAAGTACGCTCACACATACAAGGAATTTGTTTTTGTTTACAGTAGCTCACAGTGCATGAAAATTGACATTACAGAATTAACAAAAAACACGCCCAACCTAGCGATTCTCCTGCACACACACACACACACACACACACACACACACCTAGAGACACAGTGATGTACACGCACAAGAAACACATCTGTAGACTTTACATGTGCAGAGTTGTGAATTGAAGTAAATTGCAAAAGTGCAAAAACACAGCTGTAAAAGACAGTGCGGACTGAATTTAATAGATTAATAGATTAAATAGATCTAAAACGTGTTTCCAGTCATGAACAGTCCAGTTTTTGTCTTTTAACCTGCTGTAACCAGGTGACTTTGTGAACAGAAGTGAGGTTTATGCATGCCTCTCTTCTCAATATGAAGCAAAGAATTTTTGATACAGTATGATGGAGGTCCCCGTCTGTGTGTTTTATCTTTCGGCTCTATTCTGATGAGGGTTTCCAGTAGACTGAGAGTTTTGCCACTGCTGGCAGACCTGTATGGCCATATGCTGTGATATGCCTTCAAATTGAGCTACGTCCTTTGCACTATGGCCTTGGGCTCCCCCGATTTCAATCACTTATTTATTGCAGGTCTTTAACGTCTGCTTTGTGACCCATTTTCCGCATACCGAACAAGACAATCACTGCACTGTACCACCTCTTCTATATAATATATGCTGGTATTTATATCTCCGCCATCCTCCAAGTTCCATTGTGGCTGACATGTTACCTGTTGATCCGCTACTGATCAAACTAAATGCATCTGTTCTGCCTTGTGCGGGAGTGTGATAGTTGGGCTTTTATTTTTGAAACGGTTACCAAGTTATTTTAACCTGTACGATTTTGACGCGTGCACTGTACCCTTTTGCCTACCACGTTAATTCCCACACGCCCCATGCCCCTTTGCACACTTTAGGCCAGCCCTACACTGGTGCCGAATTCATTTGCTTGGTGCTGATTCCCCTTCACCTGCCTCACATTTTGTTAATCATGTACCTTACTATTTTAAACACTTGTTTATAGTGACTGTTGGAAAAGCCACATTTTCAGAGTTAGGATCTTACCATATTAAATTGCCTTGCATCAGCCTGCTGCCCAGAACTACCCTCTTTGAACATGTCATGGATTGGTTATTGTGATCCATACCCCAGTCTGATTGGTGTGTTTACAATTGCTCAAGTGAACCACACTGCAAATGTGAGAGTGCCAAGAGATGGAAAAATATCTATTGTCATGTAGGAGAAACTAAATTTGGTTTCTGTTTTGACTGTTGTTACTCATTAGCAGAGATACATGATGGATTTTAGTACATAATCTGTACACCCTCTGCAGGGATGCCTGCAGCTTGTCAGACAGCAGACAGAACACTAAGTGGAGATTGGGCATCAGTGCTCAATTCCTTAAATATCTGTTTGTGGGTAATGGTGTTTACAGCTAGAAGTGCTTGAGTTTTAGTGCAGCAGGCATACTGCTAAATGGATGCATTACTTGTACCCTTTTTGATTAGCATATTGTTGAAGCCTAAATGGGTAATAATAGTTTGTGCCTTATTTGTAAAGACCTAGATGAAGTGCTTAGTCAAATCAGCACTGTTGACACCCTACTTGATGCTGAATTACATGCAGTAGAGCTGCTCGAGGTAAATCTAAACCATAGTGCCTTCGAGCACAAAGGCAATATCCCACTCCTGAATGCTTAAGCTTTACGTCTGAATGCAGGGCTATCATTGGAAAAACAATGACTTGTGAAGTGAAGACAAAGCTTGCATGGGTGCTCCTTTTTCTCCTTTGTCTTCTCCTCACACTGTGACAAAGGTAGCCCTGCAGAATTTCAGAGCTTGCAGAGCTCTCTGCTACAGCATTTTTTTTGTGCTATGCTAGAGTTCAGGTTCTCCACAAACGCAAGTATTGAAGAGACTGTGCCAAGAAATTCCATTTTAAGTCCAACAACTGACCGTAGATATCAACCACAGAAAGGAAATTTGAATCATACATTACAGTTTTGTGTTGGAAGAGGACTGGACCATATGTGGTTATAGGTATTAGGGCAATTTGGAAAAAAAAAGCAGCATCAGCATCCAAGGACATGATTGTCTCTGTAACACAAGTTTTAATGAACATTACCATCAGATCTACATTGCCCATGCTGTATCTTCGGATGATTCACTTTTCGTTGCACAGAGAAGTAATTGTTGTATTAGAAAATGCAATAGCAAAGACTAAATTTGTTAGACTAAATACTGCGTACAGTCATTAGGCAGTTAACCAGTTGACCATTCACTTATAGAGTGGTGGTAGCTCTTGGGAGGTTTTCAAACTGGCAAAGCTTTTTTAGAAAATAAGAGTAATAGTGTAGATGAGTTCAGTATTTTTTAACTTGTATTCAGACAAACCCTACCATGTTTCCTGCCTTTATGAATGCAATTATCTTCTTTTTTCCCCCCAAATATTTGCCGCAAGGTTATGCTTGTTTTAGGACCATCTATGTTCGGACATGGTTCAAGACTGCCCAGTTTTAAAGACCCCTGTGGTTCCAGTAAAGTGAAATGACAAGAAACGGAAGTAGCTTGTGCCAGTTGATTCTATATTAATGACTTGTAAACCACTGCAACTTCAGTGGCGTGTGCATTTTTATTGTGAAAAACATCTCAATCAATTAAATAGGAAATAAAAACCTGCTTTTACCTGATAGTGCCTCACCTCGACATCTAGGCAGAGCTGCAGATCCTTGTGTGGAGGTAGAATTTTCAGGACAGAAATCTGTAATCTGTCTGTGTCTGTAATAACTACCTTACCAAGTCATGTCCGCTTTGGTCCGCAGTATGTGTTTGGTTCACAGGTTGATGTGTTTAGAGACTTAACAAATAAACTGGATTCACTGGCTGAATATCTGCTTCATCTGGCTGGTCTTTTGTGTTGTTTGCAATAATGTTCAATAATCAATACAGTTTCGGCTTCTGTTAATTGGGGTTCATCATGCCATCCTCTTGTGCAATTTTACACAGGGTATTACCACTACGTGTTTTCTATATTTACGGTGATTTGTCCGTTCATTACAAAAGGTTTCATATCTGCGTAACGGTTTAGAATCTGTGCTAATGTCCGGTCAACAGTCATTTAGTTCATTGACCTGTTTTACAGAACTTAACTTGCGGTTGTTAAACGGTGTGACCTGTGTTGGAATAAGACAAGGGTTTCCCAATAGAAAATAAGGCTTGTTTTATCTGAATATTTCCCATCTGAACCACTGGACCGTATTTATTCCTGTAATCTTTTTTTAACGTGTAAATTGGCAAGTGTGCACAAATACATTCACCATAGTTGCTTGTGACTAAGAATTAAGAATTGCACCGTCGCTTATTTTGACTTGTATTCCAAACTTACGAAAAACAAATAAAACTATGAATCCTTAATGTGAGTCAAATTATAAGTTTTATGTTACATCCATAGTATTTCTGAAGAGCCACAAAGACAACTGATTATTAGTGCCTCATTAAAATGCTACATTGATTACATTTGATACAATCTAAAATGTAGATCACTGTTTTTATGTAGATCATTTGTATGATATATGTGGTGTCTTATTTATGGATAGTGATGCATTTTAGCATTATGCATGCATTTTCTCAAAGCTTTCTTGTAGTAGTAATCAATTACAAGCAGTAATGATTACATTTTGAGTGAGAAACTGTAAGCCCCTGGGTAGCAAAATCATTATTTGAATCTTTTCACTTTCAACAAATCCTTAGTAGTGGTGTCCCTAGTACACTTGGGGTAACAGTTGAAACCGAAACTTTATCACTTAGTTTTTGATGATTAACATTAAACATCAGGTCTCTTCCTCTGTTTAGTTTCAGCTGGATCAGCTCGTATAAGAACTTGCTGCCTGCAGTATGTCTGCATCCATGATCAGCCATGACATTAATGCCACTGACAGGGTTCTGTTCTGTGTTCTGCTGAGAAACCATTGGCCATGGCATGTGGATGTTATCTTAGCACCCATCATATACCTAAACCGTGTTGAAGACCATGTGCACCCCTTCATGGTAACAGTATTCTTTTATAATAGTGACTTCTTTTATCAGGATACAACACCATGCCACACTGAAAAAGTCATTCAGGCATGGTTTGAGGAACATGACATAGTTGACTTGGCTTCTCCCCAGCTCTCAGTTGCTATGCAAACAGATATTGTCCATGGAGGCCCCATGTCACAACTTTCATCATGATCTATAAAATGGTTGCAAATGTCTTGGTGCCAGATACTACAGGACACCTGCGGAGTCTTGTAGGGTCTGTGGATCAGAGCCTTGGCAGCACAATGGACACCTACACAAAATTAGGTAGATGGATTTAATATCTGTACATAAAGAGCAAGAAATGAGTGGCAATTTTTGATTTTGAACAATGCACAGAAGCAAAAATTATTGGTGGAATCTGTTGAGCGTACTAAAAGGAGAACTGAACCCAAAAATTGTTTTTTGCGTGTTTTTTTTTTTTAATGACACCTAATGAAATAATTTTATTATTGAAATCTTCTATTATTGAAGTGCTTCCATACTGCTTTGCTATATGTTGATTCCATTTCCTGCTATTTTGATTCCCCTTATCTGTCGTTTAGTTCCTTAATCAAATTGCCTGGTATATAAATCAGTCATCTGAAGCAGTCAGTGGAGAACCCACTTGACTTTGGCATTATTTTGTTCAAGCCTTTGTTCCCGAGCTCTGTTGTCACTACCTGCGTTTGTCTACACTCTGTGTATTATCTCAGAGGATGTGATGGATGAGTTTGCAAGAGAGATGACAACATCTTGATGAGGGGACATGTCTATGCAAATGTAAAGCAGCTCAGTTTTGCTAGCGTTTAGCTTCCGGTGAGAAGCTGACATTCATGGTGAGATGGTATCCAGATATACTGAAATAGGAATGGATTCCTGTGCATCTAATGAAGGGAATGAGAAGATGAGTAGAGTTCCATCAGCATAATATTTGAAGACATTGATATTTGAGGTTATTATCAGTCCCACTACAGATCCTTATGGAACTCCAGTTGAGAGTTGATGTGGAACCTTTCTATGATATCTCATGTAATTGTCCCTCAAGATAGGAAGCAAGCCACTTACCACAAGTCACTGAGTGTGTGATTCCAAAGATGGAAAAGGATAATCTTGTTGTTAACCATGCATGAACCTGATGAAAGGCTATAAAGGATCATAAACATTGAAAGTTTGCCTGCTCTAGCAATGTGAAGCTTCTCAGAAACAATCACCAGCACAATATCTAGTGTGCTGGTTTGAAGCCAGATTGGTTATGATCCTGTATGTCATTTTGTATGAGAAAGATGGACAAGTGATTGTAGACAACACATATTTGATAGGAAAAAGATGAGTGATGCCAGTCTGTATTTGCTGTTTTCTGAAGGACAGAAGAACCATGAACGACAACTTGATGACTGGTATAGATACGGTTAAGGTGTTGAGCGGTTGCATATCTGCAGTAGGAATAGGGATAGAGGAGAAAGAATGGCAGATATTGTTCATCTATGCATCAAATATTCTTTTGGCTTACCTTGGAGGAAGGTTGCCTAGGTGGCCTTCATCAGAGGAGAACGGAGAGTAATCGGTGTGAAGATCAGGACGACTTCTTCTTTCCGTCAGTAGCTCTTAGCTATATTTCTGAACCACACAACCAGGGAGAAGGATAAGAAGGTTTTATTTCTCATCAGGAGAGAGGGCAGAGCAGGTCAGATGATTTGTGAATAAAATAATTGTGGTTGATTCAGAAAAAGGGCAGAAAAAGAATTTGGGTGTGGTAAAGTTGTGGGGACAGTGGAAGGTGAGAGTGATGATGGTAGTGATAGGTTGACGAAGTATATACAAGGTTGGTTACATGAATTAGAGGGAGCGTGAGAGTGACGAGATGCTAAAGGCAATGTCGAGCGCATTACTGCAGTGTATAAGAAGGTATTTGTTCAGGGACTGGTTGAAAGTTAAGAGAGGAAAGGGACAGATAGACTGGAGAAAAGAGGCCAAGTCCTTCAATAAAATCGCACAAAGAGCTAAGCAGCCTGCAGATCACAGTGGTATGGAGAAAATGGTGAATGTAGGGTTGGGTGTTGTGGTGAAAATATTATATCACAATATTTAAAGACAGACTGATGATATGCTCTTAGAAAAGCATACCGTATAGCAAAATGAATCACTACATTGTCATATTGGCCACCCCTAGGTGTATGTAGCCATTTCTATGATAAATGCAAACCTGTACCACTTCCCCTCTAGACTTTTGTGGTGAATGGGGAAGGAGAAGGCCGTAGTCAGATCAGCTGAAGAAACTAGATTTTTTAGGGTTAAGCCAAGTCTCAGTGATGGCCAAGAAGTATTGTGAGTGCAGTCAGGTCAGGGCTGAGATGACGTCAGCTTTCTGATAATTCAAAGCCCACCTGTCACCACTGTACCTGCTAGTGGGTAAAGTCACTGATGCTATAGCCATTGCAAAGCATTGCTTTGGTGAGGTGCACATGTACAAAGACCTCATCAAGCAACAAGTAATGACCTAACATTTTCCTTAAAATTTTTTATTTTAATTTTAATTAAAAGGCATGCTCTGAATATATGCACACAAACTTTGCCCAAGGCAACAGTGACTCCAATAACCACGTTTTACAAGCGAGGTATACAACAGAGCATCTCTGAATGCACTTTGATCCCTGAAGCAAATGGGCTGTAGTGAGAACCACAAGCAACTGAGTCTAAAGTGTGCACAGGTTCACCAAAATAGAAAATTGGAGAAATGTTGCCTGCTTCGCCGAGTCTTGATCTCTGCTGCAATATTTGGATGGTAGGATCAAATTTTTGAGTGAACAACATGAAAACCGGATCCATCGTGCCTTGTGTCAATGGTTTAGGCTGATGATGATGATGATGATGATGATGATGGTTAATCACAGTGGTTTGTGGATATTTTCTTGGCACATTGGGCCCCAGATTACCAGTTTTTTTTCATCGGTTAAATGTCTACCTGAGTATTGACACTGACCATGTCCATTCATTGGACCACGTCCAATTTTCTCATGGCTATTACCAGCATAAAACGCACAGTGTCACAAAGCGCAAACTGCTTTCTTGAACACTTGCCCACAAATGGACTCCACAGTCACCAGATCTTAATCCAATGAATCACTTTTGTATGTGGAGGAACAAGTGATTCACGTCATTGATGGGTAGCTGACAGCACACCTGCAGCAACTGTGATGCTGTCATGTCAGTATATGCCAAGATCTCTGAAGAAGATTTCCAGCACCTTGTTCAATCACAAAGAAGGAAGACTGTTCTGGAGTCAAAATTTAGTCTGATACTAACAAGTTGTATCTAATAAAGTGGCTATTGATTGCATGTCCACACAACAAAAGCTCTGGTTTTCTTCTGTACTTTGCCTGTGTCGTTTCACATCATGTATAGTTAGCCAGTCATGTCAGTACTGTATGACTGGAGCTTTTGTGCAGGTGTGTTTGCTAGACATGGTCAGAATGAGAGTATATAAGAACTGATGCATGTGTATATAAACGGATGTTCCTTAGATAATAGTCTAGATGCTCTAAGGTTGGGATTGAATACGCAATACACTTCAATCTGTGCAGCTTGCGGCCTCCATCACTGGAGGCATCTCGCTCTCTCGCTCTCTCGCTCTCTCTCTCTCTCTCTCTCTCTCTCTCTCTCTCTTTCCCTCACTCCACCTACCTATTGGTCTTTGTTTCTCCCCTGCTTACTACTTTTCTTAACATCCACACCTCTGACCTGGTTAGATTGCATGTCTTTCTCTTGTTAGGGCTCAACCACTTGCAC
>JAYJMA010041850.1:0-25028 GCA_036873895.1 Parotocinclus cabessadecuia
TTGCCTTAAGAGATTATTTGCATAACTGAGTATGAGGAAAGTCAAACATACCATGAGGTCAGGTATTTTAAAGTATAAAATATATTTAGTTGCAACTGAATGTTGTTGAAATACATCGCCAAATAAATGGTTATCGCAAAAGTACCCTAAAATATCGGGATATTATTTTAGGGCCATATCGCCCACCCCTAGTATATAGTATATTTTCAATTGTGTAAAATGCAAAATAGGACATTGTTGCTATGCTCTCGGTTATTCAGCCCCCATAGTAGTTCCTAAAGTCATTTTTATTTTACATTGACATTAAATTGAACTCTTAATTGACTGACATTCCTTTATGACTTTAGTTTGTGAAGTCTGAATTTGATCAGTATGATTATTTTAGACCCTTTTCACTGTGCAAGGCTTTTATTATTGAGTCTGATTTTTTTCAAATAAAGCAAGCACCTTCTAACATTCTTTGCAAGTGTCAACGATGTTTGTGCCAGTCTAAGCTTAAATATTGATTTATATTGAAATATAGAGAAATATGCTGTTCACCCATATCTATCCCACCATTGGTTCAGCCATGCAGCATGGACCTCTGCATCAGAGAAGGCTTTTTTACCCACCAATGACACTGTTTTTGCAAAATGAAATATAGGTTGAAGAATAAAATGTTGCTGTCTGACAAATGATACCATTTTTGTTTGTGTCTATGGTGTAGGCACTACAACTGGAATTCTTAATACTAGATCTGATGGTGAATGGAAAAAAAGCATGTACCATCTTCTGGTTCCAAAGACAGACGACAATATTGGTGTATTCTCTTTTAAGACCACTATTAATTTTAAACTGCTCTTAGGCTTGTTTAATGTGGTGGAGTGAAAGGATTAGTGTCTTCCATTTTATATAGTTTTTATTTGTAATATATTACAATTTTGCTTAAAAAGTAATTCATCCACACATAATTATAATTTTTGTGATGTTAATTTTTTCCAACAGTTTTCTTCCCTCATTGCGCTATCAAAAACCAGCATAAAGTCCTGGTAAATTATACCAGCAGGAGTCATTTAACATGCAAATAACTGGGAGAGTTAAGTGGCACATAAGACGTAATCCAGTTGGTCTTATGACCTGTGTAGAAGAATGTATATGAATGCGGTCTGAGAGAACATGACAGACTGAATAATGTACATTTGTGCACAGCATTATAATACCATTATTATGCAAAAGGATTTTGCACTGCATAGCTAATATTCCTTATATTGCTATCATTTTAAACGAATATTCCTAGAAGTTCAAGGTCCATAGTGAATATTAGCAACATCTGCTTAATTAGAAAGGCTTGAGAGAATATTTAATTTTGTGAAATGGATAGACGGAGACTTCAATAGCAATGTTTAACCTTTTTTTTTTTTTTTTACTGTATCTGTCCTTTCACAAATATGTCTAGAAAATTAAACACTCTGATACCTTAACCTATCATAACATTTTTTTATCTTGAAGAGAGGATGTGCCAGTGCTTATTACTTGTCACATCTATTGATCTTTCATATTGTCCACCTTGAAACTCTGCTGCTTTTGAGTTTTCCTGAAGATGCAGGCCAGTAGCGTACTCTGTTGCAGATCATTATTTTTGCAACAACTGAGAGTTTTTTATATTATAATCTATTTTTCTTCAAGTTATAAATTTCACCTGAATTACATCCTGCACCACAGTGAGAAATATGGAGGCGGTTGCAAAAATCAGTGGGAAGCCCAGCACTCCCTGGGGACTTTATGGCTCTCAAATTCTTAACAACTTACTAAATTTAATCCTTCTCAACCCTACTTTAAAAAAAATATTTATAACCTGGTAAATCCAATCCTTTCCCATCCTATTTTATGTAAGGCATTATTTACTTCTACACCTGTCATCATGTCTGCATTCAGAAAGAGAATCTGTTCCAACAGAGAGCCAGTAGAACCTTTGGTCCAGGTTGTAGTTCCTGTACTGTTACTGTTACAGTTTTACCATTGGTGACACAGTGGTGCATGTGGTCAGAGCAGTGACCTCGCAGCACTAGATATCCCTGGTTGGATCCTAACCCCACCTGTGGAATTTACATGACCCCTCATTGTATCTGCAGGAGTTTTCTGCTTCATTTCCCTCCCATAATGCAAATACACAAATTAGGTTAATTGTTTGCGCTAAACTGGCCAAGTATTGGTGGGGGCCAACATCTGGTGGCTGAGACACACAGGTGGGGATTTACCCTGGCCATGCCAACATGGAAACCGGACCCTGCATCAACGTGAGATAAAACGCTAGGCTAGAGTGAGATAAATGTTATCTTTGTAACATTACCACATGCCACACATTACAGCATTCAGCAACACCATTTAAATTTGTAGTAGGTTCAGCCTGCAGTTAATTTTGGAATGACGCCCATGCAACAAATGTCTGATGTCTGTTTGTCACATCTGAACGCACCTGATGTAATGTTTAAAATAGGACGTTACTTAAACTAACAGCTTCGTCTTGAATAATAGTTACTCTCTTTATTTTAATGCCATTAACGATTCAAAAGATCATGCATTTTAAAAGACGAAATGATAAAACTCATACCATTAAGAAACATGGTGTGAAGATTTCACCGACTAATCAACTGTTAAATTAGCTGCCAGCTAATTTGGTCGTTGAACTTGAACAAATAAGCTAGAATAATTTTGTGTGTTTGCATTGTTGTTTTTGTGTATGGCATTGGACATTTTGTGAAGTATGCCACAGTTACACAGGTTCTGTTGATCCCGTATGTGACATTGCACTAGAACTCCTCTGGCAGGCTGGTAGGGTTCATCATCACAGATGGAATCTTGTTACTTATGGGCTTTCGGAGGGCAGGGCGGAAAGGTAGTGTACGGGCTTTTAAAGAAAGATAATGTACTGGGTAGGAAGGTGGAAATGTATAAAAGAGTCACGGAGGTGATAATTACAACCCGTTTTACAACCCTTCATGATTTGGGTAAGATGATGGATTGCCTGCATGCTTCATCCCATGAACCTGAAGCTGAGACTAATACGAGCCACCACAATACGAGCCACCACACCTCAAGTCATGTTAGATTAGTTAGATAAGTTTATGTACAGTGGATGAAATAATTATTTGATCCCTTTCTTCTTTTGTCCACTTACAAAAATATGAAAAGTCTATAATTTAGGTTTATTTTACCAGTGAGAGACAGAATATCTAAAAGAAAATCCAAAAAATGACATTGTGTGAAATATATCCATTTGTTTGCATTTTGCAAAAGTATTTGATCCCCTACCAAACATGAAGAGTTCTGGCTCTTACAGACCAGTAAGATGCTCCTAATCAACTCGTTACCTGCATTAAAAATAGCCGTCGTAAATTGTCACCTGTATAAAAGACACCTGCCACAGACTTAATCATTCAGACTCTAACTTCTTCAACATGGGCAAGACCAAAGAGCTTTCTAAGAATGTCAGGGAGAAATTCTGACTATGACCAAGAGAACACCGTCCCCACTGTCAAGCATGGAGGTGGAAACATTATGCTTTGGGGGTGTTTCTCTGCTAAGGGCACAGGACTACTTTACCGCATCAAGGGGAGAATGGCTGGAACCATGTACCACTAAATCCTGAGTGACAACTTCCCTCTGCCAGGACATTAAAAATGGGTCGTGGCTGGGTCTTCCAGGACTACAGTGACCCAAAACATACAGTCAAAGCAACAAAGAAGTGGCTCAAAAAGGAGCACCTTAAGGTCATGGAGTCTCGACCATAATCCCATAGAAAACTTATGGAGGGAGCTGAAGGGCCGAGTTGCCAAGCGACTTCCTCAAAATCTTTAAATGATTTAGAGATGAACTGCAAAGAGTAGTGGACAAAATTCCTCCTGACGTGTGCAAACTTCATCATCAACTACAAAAAAAGTCTGACTGCTGTACTTACCAACAAGGGTTTTGCCACCAGGTCTTGTTTGCTAGATGGGTCAAATATTTGTTTCTCTCTGCAAAATGCAATTAAATTTATATATTTTATAAAATGTAATTTTCCGGATTTTCTTTTAGATATTCTGTCTCTCACTGTTATAATTAACCTACCCTTAAAATTATAGACTGTTCATATCTTTGTAAGTGGGCAAGCTTACAAAATCAGCAAGGGATCAAATAACTATTTCCCTCCACTGTATTAATGCGTTTGTAATACGTGTTAATGAAGTTGACACAGTATCAGCCCCAGAGGCGTAAACGTGCCCTGATATTTATGCTCTGGCTTTGTTGACATTAGCTATACACCAGCCGGTTACTCCTTTATATCTTTATATCTAAAAACTTTGATATTTTAGGGATTTGAAACAATAAGCATAGGAAAGCAGTAACTTTTTTCTTCTCTAGAATTTGTTCATATTGCCTCTCCATTGCATCATCCTTGGTGCCACTGACAAATCCTGCATAAATCCTTTATCTGTGTCCTTGCCTTATATAGTAGATTAGCAATGTATTTGCAAGCTTCAGTAGATCTGTTTCAACTGACACTGCAATCATGTTCATAGCATGGCAAAACAAAATACAGTTAAATACATACATAAATACTATGAGTTTCATGATTCTCCACTTGTGCGTACTTTAGTTGTGTCTCCCAGTTGTACAGCCAGCTCCGGAGTTATTGAAAAGTGAGTGGTTAGGAACTCTTAAGTAGGCTCCCTTGACTATGTTTATTGTTTAAGTGGGGAATTAATGAGCTCACACTGAGGCTAAATCTATTCTTCATCTTGGGCCACACATTTTCAATGGGGTTTGTATCAGGTGACCAGAACAGCCATGTCAGAAACTTCTTTCTTTGGCTTTGAACTTTTTTATGTGAATATAGATAAATCCCAAACATGACTCAGACATACATTTTTAGCAGAAACCATCAAATATTAGTTGTACCCAAACAATTGTTTTATGGCTCTTGGCCGCGTCATTACAGGTCATCCACCACGCTACAGTTTTTCTACATAACCATACATTTTGTGCCATTAACAGTAATTCTTCATATACAGTACTGAAGTCTTAGTAAATAGTAAAACGATTAAATATAACATATTGTCAAAGTTGATTTATTTATCACACGATAAAACTATTTTCCACTTTTCTTCATTCTAGACTTTGCGAGCTGTTTTACCCTGATCTTTCCTCTGAATATCCATTTCTGTAGATAGTTTCTTCTTTCTGTGCTTACAAAATGACCCTTCCTGATCCAGTTTTTCAGAGCTCAAGCATAGCATAAGAAGAGATCACAGTAAATACTTTCCAATGTAGCCTGGTTTTTTTAATACTACATACACATTTGCTGTAATTGTTTGTGTTATAAACTAAAACTGAGAAATAATTATTTATTATTATTAAACCATTGCAAAAACATTGGCTTATTTAACCAAATGGTGGCCTAAATTCTTTTGCCCACTATTGTAGACAGGCATTTTTATGGAATTGACTTTGGTATCCTAACACCTAACATCATGTGACACATTGTGGTGGATGTTTTTGACTCCTCCTCAGCATCTGCTTTGGATTACACTGGAGAACTGATAAGATCAAACCAGTGCTTTAAAATATCTGATTTAAATACAGGTAAACATAAAGATGTCTAAATGTGTGCAGGGAGTTCACTGTGCATTGTGTGTTCTCTTGAAACAAACTACAGATACAATACAGAGGCAATACCATAAGGGATCATTTCAAGTAAAGGATTCCAAAGATCATTGTATCCCAGTGTATGCTGCTCTGTCAGACATCCCCCAATTTTGATCTCATGCTGGATCATGTTTCTTGTTTGGTAAAACTGATTGGTGATTAAAAGAAAAGCACTCTGGCCACTTGCACATGAAGCCACTTGAAGAAACACTGGAATATTGACTGGGATAGAGGTAATTAAGTCCTGGGACAAGTAGTATCGCTTCAATGCCAGCACATGATTTGGTTCTCTCGCCAGCGAGTGTTTATCCGTTTGGATTTTCAATCAAAGAATAATTATTTTCTAGTGCTTACTGGAAATTGTTTTGCTCATTTGAAGTATAATTAACTCATTTTCAACCGGGCTACCAGTGGGCTTATATGTGTGTAGAGGCTGAACTCTGTGATTAATGAGGAAAATGATGAGTGCTGAAACTGATGTTGCTTCTTTGGCACAGGCTAAACAAACAGCTTATTAGCACACTGAACTAACCAGTGGTTTTGATTTCTTTAAGATGTACTGGAAAAGAAATTCCATATTGATTTTTCACAGGACGCCTCCCTATCCAAACGAAGATTCACTTTTTGTCGTTTTATTTAAAGGTCTGTAACCTCTGCATTAGATTTGATGAAAGAGCATCTTGATTGGACATTACTATAGTGACGCAGTGTTTTTAGGCTACTGAATTGTAAATATTAAGGGGATTTTCTCACTGAAAACTGCTTGCAAACGAGACGTAAATGCATCATGGATGGCGCTGCGGTATTAGATCCTAAATGCCATCATGTCTGAACTGTTATGCACATGCTAAGCCTTTTTTAATTTACGGAAACTTAAATTAATTATAGAAAATACAGTATTGTATTGTTACAAACCTGCCATGGGAAAAGCTGTAACACTTATGATGGACCTGATACTGAACAGATTAGGGATGTTTAAAAATATTTATGAACAGGCTGTCATTTTTAATTCATGATGGCCCTTATTTAATTGCAGGCGACTAAAAATGTATACAAGAAAATGTTTATTGTTTTGCATAGTTTACACTTCATAAATATAAAAAGTGTTGTATCTCATTTAAATTGATCAACGTGAGAAAATTGAATTGGCTGGATGCAATTCTCAGATCACAAATCTCAAGCGTTGGCTCGTTTCACGGTTTTTGAGTCACGGATTGGATCATTTTTCGGCTCAGAATAAAAAAAAGATACGACTTTGTTTTTAAGAGTAAAGATCCGGCACAATCTTCATACCGCGAAGTGTACGCGCGATGGTATTTCGTAGCATGGCTCAAGCACTTTCACCATGTTTCATCATGTTTGCAGCTATAAACATCCAATAGATTTGGTAATAGTGAGATTCAGTAGGAAAAGGTTGCTTTTATGGCATGGTGGGAAGTTGTTGTTGTGTCTTGGCTACTTGTTTTGTCGCTGACATACCTGGGTGATGCCGCTTTAAATGTGTGGCCATACTCGACATATTTCTATAGTCATATTGCTTTCTATTGCCACAGTGCCTACAAACTGTAACGGTTTTGTCTACCACCCGCTATGAGAATACAGCACATTACAGGGAAACCTAAATGCTCCCACATATGATGCAGGAGGCTTTTCAAGTTCTTCCTCTCTAGCAGCCATGATGACTTTAGTAGAACTGTTTAGGACGCACTGCAATCACATGACACAGCGGCTATGAGTATATCTTTATATCCGTCTCGAGGTTTAGAAAATAATCACTTCAGCTATATGGTAATTATTAAAACTGCATTCCATACTGTCATAGTCAAACTTTTGGCAACTGATCCGCCGCTCACCCGTGTACCGATGCGTAAGGTGTGATCCGTACGGATCAGGGTTTATTCGAGGCTCGTTACACCACTAAATTCTGGACAGGTGCCAGTTTATCACAGGGCACGTGCACACACACACACACACTTTCACTTTCACTCTCACAGGGCACTTTAGAGACACCAGTTGACCAAACAAACGTCTTTGGATTGTGGGAGGATTGTGAAATGCTGATGCAAGTCTTGTTTGGATGTTTGTTGTGTTTGCAGTACCTCTGGGCTCTGTTTTGTCCAGGGTTTGCTGCATATTAGTCACATTATTAGGAACGTTCATGCTTGAATGTATTTGGTAATATATTTTTTTCCAACACCGTCCTTCTATAAACCTTTAATTTCTTTGTAGAATGTACACGACAAGTGCAAATTATTGATTAGTCGGCATCTACCAATTCATCTTGGACTCACTAATGGCCACTAAGATGGTGTTGCAGTACTAATCTAGTGGAGTGGCCACACTTAATCTACTATGCTGTGCACTGAGGGTCCAGCTATATGAATTGGAGTGGCGATTGGATGATTTGTTTGAAAACTTTAACACACACACTTTGGCAAAGACAGAAATAAACTAGAAAAAAAAGTTTTCTAATCTGGCAAATAAAAGCTGAAGTCTTCTGAAGCAAAACATAGTCTTTAGTAATACAAGTAATATAAATAACCAAGTGCTACATTAAATAGAAAATAAGACTCTGTTATCATGCACAGCGTGTCAAACACCTTTATTTATCAATTGTGTGTAACAAGCGCTATACAAATACCTTTAAACATTCCAAATCCCTTCAGTTCCCAAGCACTTTACAAATACCTCTAAACTATACACGTAGACTTAAAAATCCCAAATCCTGCCCATTGACGAATGATCAAAACTCTTGTCGAGCGGCTGAATAGGGGAAACTGATGCCTGATGCGTTCAAAGTATTCCAAGCTTCGCTTCAATGAAGGTTGCTTTATTGGTAGAAAATCCAAGTGTTCAAACATTAGAGAATCAGCACATAGACATCGTAAAATCCAGGTCCTGGCAATAATCCACAAGCAAATGTCCACTTCAGAATGTTCATAATATAGAACGCGTGGTCAGCAAAAGTAGGCTTCCCCCATCACCCACCCACTACACCCTTCACTTAGCGAGTGAACAGGCGATATCACAAATCACTACCGACACCAACACCGCGCAACCGAAGAAGCGCACGTCATTAATTATGCAATCAAAATTCAAGGCTACGCCCATACGCAACACTGCCAGTTTACATGACTTCATTACGGCATAATGAGAAAGAGAAGCCGTGTATAATTGTGCCCTCTGGTGTTCATAAAATGCAACAATGTTATTAGATGTGCATACAGAAAACGCACGTGAAATCTTTACGATTACATCGTGCCATTTTTGCAATGAGAAAAAAGGGCGGCTTTTCTTAGATAGTAGTGGGGGGCTCCAAGGAAGGAAGGTTGGGAACCACTGGTTTAACGTGTGAACAAACAACATGAAAGAAGCATGATACAAAAGTAGACATGCTTGACTTGGCTGTGATCAGTTTCTTTTGCTTCAATAATTTTTTAAGGAAAAGTTCTTATTTCTTGCGTCAGCCTTGCTTACCCAAAGGTGCAGGGCTTTACATTCAAGCCAGGCAATTTCATGCCTGTTGAGCTACAAGAGCGATGCCATTGATTGCTGTTTGCTGCAGAGCTGCGGCTATGATTTGTCAGTTTCTCAGACGGGAAGTTTATATGTCATTACCTCTGTTCTTTGCTCTTGGCGCTGAATGAACCTCTCGAATGGCCATGTTTGTCAGCCTGATAGTCCTGTTTTCAGCAGTTTCCACAGCTCCGTCGGAACCATTTCAACAATTATTCCTCCGCTTTTTCTTTTACACCGCACTCTGTAGTTATTATGTATAGTATAATCTCAGTCCTCTTTACTATTCACAAACACGCACTCGAATTCTGAACATTTTCTCATCGCTCTTTTCCTTTCTTTCTGTCCTAGCTGGTTGGTGGTGAGTTTGACCTGGAGATGAACTTCATTATTCAGGATGCAGAAAGCATCACATGCATGGTGGAGCTGCTAGAGCACTGCGACGTGACATGCCAGGCGGAAATTTGGAGCATGTTTACAGCCATCCTGCGCAAGAGCGTGCGCAATCTGCAGACCAGCACTGAGGTGGGCCTCATCCAGCAGGTGCTGCAGAAGATGAGCTCAGTTGATGACATGATTGCAGGTACGAATGCTTAGCAGTGATGTCACTGATAAATCAGTGTGTTACAAGTGCAGCTGTCTTAAAATACAGCCGACCCATCTGTTAAACTCCCATTATTCAAATTCCAAATTTTAATCCTCTAACCCTCTATCCAACCCAGTATCTTCACAAAGGGCAATGATTGGGAAAATACTGAGCAGGCAATGCTTTCTTACCTCTGCCTATACCCCTTCTTTCATTTAGTCAGTGTTTAATTAAAAGGTAATTGTTGTTTATTAGGGATGCGATGGATGTTCGGCAAACACAATTATATGGCAGAAGATGGAAAAAAAAGGAAAAATCTGTGTTGAGTGAGTAAAAAGTTATATATGTGTATAATAATGCGTACCGAACAGTGACGTATTTCAATGATGCCATCAAATCTCAACCAGCATGGAGCGAGGTGCTCTTTGTAAACATGCAGTAAACATGTCGGCTGTGTGAAGCAGGGCTCTACAGAATGAACGTTTGTTCGCATTTAGTTAATAAGCTAATGTGAAGGTTAGTTTACCTTTTAAAGAGATGAGTGCACCATGCCGCCATCACTCTTAGCGAGTATTACTGAGTATTCAACAGGTCTGCTCGAAAACCTAGTGAGTGTCTTTTTTTTTTACCTATTCTCTAGTTCCCTATGTGTAGATCTCACATTAGAACCATGACACTTGGATATAATAAAAAGTATTTAGTCTACAGCTTGTATAACTATCAATTTTCTGTGCCCTTAAAATGATTTAACACATAGCCATTAACAACTTTCTAAACCACTGGCAACAAAAGGAATGGGAATGTGTCGTAAGAGTGAAATGCAATGAGTATATTAACAAGTAAAATTGTTTACCAGACAGAATGTGGAATGTCTAGGATTCATATTGTCTGCAATTAAATACAAGTCAGAGAAATGTTTCCTCCTATATTACAAATACAGTGTTCCCTCCCCACTTCGCGGTTCACCTTTCGTGGACACAGTGCATCATGGGTTTTTAAAAAAAAACATCAATGGAAAATATGTATTGTGGATTTTCGCCGTTTTGTGGGTTTTTGCTGAACTTTTACGTTAAAAAATGTATTTCAAATATTAATTCTAACAATAAAGGAATGTTTTAAATTATAAAATATTATGATTTACAGTAAATAGCTGGTGTGTCTACTCAATGTGTAGGATATGACGTGCTGTAAGCTCAGTACGGACGGAGCATGTGTGATACGAGAGTGATGTATGGCGTGTTAAGTAAAGAGAACGTTCCATTACTTCAGCGTGTTGCTTGATTATTCAGCAGTGAAAGTTTCATTATAGACTGAGTTTATTCAAGCCCTACGATGCCACCCAAACATTCTGCAAATTCTTCGGCTATAATAGTGTATAAATACTTAAATAAATATAGGTTACGCAACCCCAGCGATAAACGATGGAACACTGTACATGTGTATTGGGGTTGTTTCTGCTTTTTGTGTGCACGCGAGCGTGTGTGTGTGTGTGTGAAAGCTGTACCATTTGGCATTTCCACAAATGCATCATTTTGTTTTTACTTTGGTTATGGCCCTAAAATTTTCATTTCAGAGCATTGTACAAACCTAAATTCTAAAAAAGTTGGATTTTTTTAAATAAAAATTTTCTCTGACTTTTGCACACAATATGAATCCTAGACATTCCATATTCTGTCTGGTAAACTTAATTTTGATTGTTAATATACTCAATGCATTTCTC
The DNA here is from genome assembly GCA_036873895.1 of Parotocinclus cabessadecuia. NCBI lineage: Eukaryota > Metazoa > Chordata > Actinopteri > Siluriformes > Loricariidae > Parotocinclus > Parotocinclus cabessadecuia. Next base: position 11,490 of record JAYJMA010041850.1, read on the forward strand.
TCTTACGACACATTCCCAAGAAAGTTGGACCAGTAAAGCATGTACCTTTCTGTATGTTGTCATTCCTATTTACGCTAAACACATTTAGGCACTGAGGATACCAAACCACACAGCATCTATGTTTCGATGGAATTTGTGAATGTAACTCAATATTGCAGTGATTAATAAAGGTTTGTCAAAGTAATTGCGTATTAAAAAGATTATCTTGCGATGTTCCTAAATGCTTGGTTTTCTCTGACATTGTGTCATCATAAATGGGTTGCGCCAGGTGACTGTGCATAAATGGCAACTGGTACTTATTGCTGGTTATATTATACCAGTAGATTAAACAGCTTTTTGTATTTTATTTATTAATGTATTAGATTTTCCTAGACAGTTACATGCTGATAATTCATTCAAAGAGTGAGGAATGATACAAAAGGAGGCTGAAAAAGTTGGAGAGTTATCCCATTCAGTATACCCATAATACATCTAGGAGCACCAGTCTGAAAGGTCCCAGTACTAGGGCAGGTGAAAATAACCTTTTGATTCCCAAACGACTCAATAAAAGTCATTCCATTTTTAGCGTAAGCAGTACCAGATACTGCACACCTTATTGTACGTGTAAACTAAAAACTTCAGCAATTCAAAGAAATAACCAGAAACAGATGATTAAAGTTTTAAGCATATCACTCTATTGTAGCTTGTGAAATATGGAATGAATTGTTGGATAACTTTTTGGATCTTTTTTTTAATAAAGATTAACAATTCAAAATAGAAAATGTGCTTAAATAATTGTAACTATCAACAACAACAATTTTGTTCCTTGCAATTAAAATAATTTGTGAGTTGTTATTTATGTATTTTTTAAGGTTTATTTGGTAATCACACAATACAGTATTTGGATACATGAAAAAAATTATGGAAAAAAGAGAAATTTTTCTGAGCTTCAGCTGTCCAATCTGAATACAGACGAATCTGGTTAATCGGATCACATCGGGACACGATCGTTTTGGTCCTAATAACCGGCTGGTCCGATTAAACAAACATGCCCTATGTTACAAGACGGGACGTGTTATCATTTATGTAACATAATAAATGTTTATTAAACCTTTATTTTGTGATTATACACGTATAGCGAACGTACAAACAAGAGCTACTGTTGCTTACGAGCTTTGTTCATTGAAAAATTTATTTGAAAACAAGTTTTTCGAAACGATCTACAACACAATGTATAGATACTCAGCCAACGAAGCATAATACCGTAAAAAACACAAGTTCTTACTAAATTCCAGTCAACGTTTGAAAAACTTATCCAGTGTGATCTGACGCCTTCTCTTAACGAACTGCACTTGAACAAAATCAGGAAAATGGTGGGCGTGTTCACCTCCCGCTGGTTATGCTCTTGTCAACACAAGTTTTCAGATTTCCTGACCTTTGATAAAAGCATAAATTCTCCCGGGGATCTCAAAAATCCTCCCATATCTCGCTGACACGCTTTGCATCCACACTAAGTGGCGACTTGTGGCTTCTTTTTCTTATTCACTCTCAAATTCTTTGACCCGATTAAACTGAATTTTGGTCCTAATAAGCGAATAATATTACACGTATATAATAGGATTTGTTTCAGTACTTTAGGATTCGGTCCGAATAAGCGGCTGGTCCCATTAACCGGTGGTCCAATTAACCGGATTCGACTGTATTTGCTGTCTGACCCATTTTGTCAGATTGAGTTTCATTCCCACAGTGAATTAGGATTGTACTGTTAAACCTTTTGTATTCTTTAAGTTTTATATGTCCATATTCTCTCATATGTTATTGCACATTAACATGATGTTGTGATTTCAATCAAAAATCAAAATGAGATTTGCTGTAATACACATTTGCCTAGATAATGTTTTATTTAAAAAAAAAGGAGCACCGCTTTCCTCTACACCACTCACTGTGCTCTCTAGTGAGCAATATGTCTTTATAATTACGGGCCACTGGCTGCACGTTTCAGTCATTACACTCTTAATGCATAAAAGTGCTGCTGTAAGCGTATTGGGAGAAAAAACCCTCTGTGTCCTTCTGCAGCGGAGCATGTGTTTTAAAACTAATTGACTAATCATTCTAAATCAAATTATTCCTTATGCACCACTGATTTGCATTTTAAAGCAGGCCCTGCCTTTGGCCTTATCAGTATATTAGCTATTGTCTCTTTTGCTGTAAACTGTGTGAGCAATCCTCAAGTGCATTTGGTGTGATTTATGAAATAGGACTTATTGTTCAGAGCACTGTTACTGCTAACTCATCATAAAGTGGTGGGGCAAAAATAATGCAGCACTAGTTGAAATGTCAAGCTTCATTGCATAAATAACATGAACACCAGCCACCATGCAGTCCTTTAATACGTTGCTTTCAGTCCCCTGGTAGTCTTTATTGCACTACTTCTCTGACATGTAGAACCATTGTCCCTTTAAACAGATTATTAGCATCTGTAATATCAGTGTTGGAATTTCTTGATCTTTATAGCTACTATGTAGAGTTAAAAGTTGGGAAGTGCAGACCTAAGGTGGTGCAGAGGTCGAGTGTTTTAGTTCCTTCAGAACTGCCATAATTCTTCATGGCATATATTAAACAAGGTGCTGAACACATTCCTCTGAGATTTCGATCCATATTTGCCATGACAGCATCATACAGTTGCTGTAGATTTGTTGGCTGCACAAATCTCTTGTTTCACCACATCCCAAAGATGCCCTGTTTGATTAAGAGCTGGTAACTCTAGAGTCTATTTAAAGTGAAGGCTCCTAAATCATGGAAATGTTTATTGTGGTTTATACCAAGATGAAATAGTAAATCACTAAACGTGATCAGTGTTACTAAATTGTTATTAAAACAATAATTACATTCAAGCTAAATGTCTCAGTTGTAGCATTTAGGTTCAAAAACTTTTTTTAGTACAACAACTTTACACACACACACACACACACACACACACACAGATATTTAGGTGTGTTAACAGGTTTACTTTTACATTTAGTCATTTAGCGGACACCCTTATCCACACAGACTTACTTAACTGATACTACAATCTTACAATCCAAGCACTTAAGGGTCTTGCTCGAGGACTCAACCGTGGCAGCTTGACAGAGGTGGGATTTGAGCTCTGGACCTTCTTGAGCACAGTGCTATAGCTTAACCACCGAGTCCCCTAGGTGTCCTAGGTAAAGAGAAATGGGAATAAATGGTTGTTTATTCATTTTTCTTTGCAATCATGCTTATGTCACAAATGGCAAGCCAAGTCAAATTTATTTCTACAATGGTGGGTTGTCTCAAAGCTGCTTTACAATATATTATCTTATTACAAATACAAACGTTAGAACATTAAACTAAACAGTTGATTAGGCATTGGATTTCTGGACCACATTAGTATACAGTGTAACCAGTGTTTTGTGTGCCTCACAGCTATTGCTGTGGATAGGATCTAAAATAAACTGATAGCATGCACATAATACTGTATTTAGGTGTTGTTTTCTTATTTTATCTGTTCTTTCTTACCCTCAGACCTCTTGGTGGATATGCTGGGAGTCCTGGCCAGCTATAGTATCACAGTGAAAGAACTGAAGCTGCTGTTTAGCATGCTAAGGGGAGACAACGGTGTATGGGTGAGTATAAAGGAAACGTATATCAACATTAACTAATAAGCTGAGTTAAGTTTAGCCACATGTTTCTACGTTCTGTTTTACAGCATTTAGCTGATGCATTTATCCAGAGCATTTTAAAGAGCTGTTGAACTGAAGGACCTTCGTATTTAAGCAATAATGTACACAAGATTCATGCTATAATGTGACATATCTGCTGTGATGTACTGGAATAGACCGAGCGATCATATTAGTTCCATTATGGTCATTTATTGTTTGATTTTAAGATAAAGAGAGCAGAAAAGACAATTTGTACATTCTGTAAGGTAAAATAGTTTACTTCCGTCAGCCACTCTCATGCTAAAACATCATATGCTCTTCAGTAATGGTCAAGGAACATCATTTTACTAAAGCTGTTTGTTATACAGACAATAAACACAAATATATTGATTGATAAGATTGAATTTATTCAAATGAAAGTTTCATTTATATTTAGCAACTAAAGTGGAATAACATAAAATAACAGATTTATGAGGCGGGCTGTTACTAAGACACTGTTGTACCAACAGAAGACAATATGAGTGAGATGGCAGTTGAAGAATGTCTACTGTGCCATTATAATAATGAGTGGACCTCTAAGACATGTAATTTACTGTGCCGACTTTCTCTGCCTCTCTAGCCAATCCAAATCCTTGCCTGTAAGGGTGATGAACCTTGGCACTTCGGAAATATCAGGCTTGTTATTAAAAGCTTTATCTTTCAAGTTGAAATAAAAAGCTTTCAAAGCCAAACAATTAGATAAATGCATTATAATGTGTGTAGCAGAATAATACAGTGGAACCTCGGTTAACAATTCGGATAACGACCAAAAATTTTGCAAAAAATTTGCCCCGAATAGCAAACTAAATTTTGGATAGCGAACAGCTACGTCACCTACACGTGACCAGCATCTTAGACCAAGCATCATTTATCAAGGAACTTATCATCTTGGAGAATGTGGTTGCTGTATGTGTGTTCATGTCAAAGATGAGTGGTGAGATATACAGCGCTAGACTGGATCTAGAAGATCTTATAAGATCTGGTATTATTGTCTGTGCTGTTGTTCCAATAGAGAGCACGTAGTGAGCAAAGTTCTTCTACCCCGACGCTACAATATATTAGCGAGTCAGCAGGGGCTGGGAACCAATTATTTCAATTTCCTTTATTTCTTATGGGGAAAATTGTTTCAGATAGCGAACATTTCGGATAGCAACGGATTGTGGTCGTTAACCGAGGTTCCACTGTACTTAAAGAGCTGTGGTCAGGACACTATTGTAGTGCAGTGTTGCCATGCCTCACTCATGTTGTCTCTTAGCCAATCAAATTTTGGAATCAGTACTACCTGAGATATAATTGTTTTTAGAGCATTTATTTTAAGCAGCTTAACAAATGTGGCCTCTCGTCAGGGAAATTATTCTGCCTTGGACAATGCTGAGCTGTAAGAAAGGATCAGGTGGCCCAGAGGCCCAATTGACGTATTGAAACCTCTTGCTCTTCATCACCTCACACTGCTGTTCTTTCTACTGCCTTTTTTTCCACATCCTGTTTAGACCATTACTTCCTCGCTCTAGAATGTCATGTCTCTGGCTTTCTTGTTATTACCCAGTCTCCTTTCATATCATACTGTAATATTTATATAGTTTTCTTTTTTCCTGCCTATGTCTCTTCTACAGCCGAGGCACGCCATAAAGCTGCTGTCTGTCCTGAACCAGATGCCACAGAGACATGGCCCAGATACCTTCTTCAACTTCCCAGGACGCAGTGCAGCGGTGAGACACTAACACTCTCCCTCACAGCCTTTTCTATATGTATTCTAACCTTAATCTTGACTTTTGAGCTAAATGTGAAACTTGACTTGGATCGGCTGTTATCCGGGTCTTCTCTTAATGAGAAGTAATGTGTATCTACTTTAAAAAACGGTGTATAAAAGTCCTTCCATAATAGCATATATGCTGAATTTCTTCATATCAACCACTGTAGGGTATTTATCTGCAGTTAAGAGATTAATAGAGGCCGGCGCTGTCACCCTGTGACTCTAAATATTGGTCCAGGTTTAGAATGGTCTGGTTTATTGTTCAGAATGTGTGACAATATCAGAGGATTTGAGAATATGAAGTCTGCAGCTAGAAACCCCCAGGAACTTTGACTTCGCCTTGAGGTGTGAACACAAAATATTCAGGATATGATACCCTTTGTACTAAACCCCTTGTTATCCTTTTGTTTGAGGCTCCATGCATGGCGCTTGAACCTATCAGTTGATGTAGTACTTGCCAAAATTTCGTGACATCTGAGCATCTCTGTGAGCTCTCATATAAATGTCTACAGAGGCGTGCCTGCTCTGCATGCACTGAGCACGTCGTTACAAAAATTCAGAGGTGTCGAACCACTGTTCATTGTTGGAAAATGTACAATACTGCTACAATATTTTTTTATGTGATAAAAACTTTTTTTTTCTCTATAATCAATTTTGATGAAGAATGCACAAAATGAACAACAAATGAAATGACATACAAAAATTGAATAAGTATTCACAAACAATATCTACACATTGACAAAAACAACAACTCTTAATTCAGAAAGCATTCTGGCAGAGATCTTATGCTCCACGAAGCCCCGTGGAGTTAACCTCTGATTTTTTGTAACTACATGCTCATTATGTGTTCTGGGCTTCATGGTTTAAAAGGAGTTCTTGCAGAACAGATGTGCAGCTAGAGGTTTTATCCACAGAGTGGACATGATAGAAGACTCAGAGTAGAGCGAAGGTGGAGGTTTATCATTTTATGATGGCCCGACGAGATTTTAACTTACCGAATACATTCAGCACCAGCCATACAATTTAGAATATTCCCGACAAGCGATACGTAGTGTACACAGTGTACTCTGCTGTTCTTAGATGAGGAAATCGGCAGTGTGTAACATAGGGATACATGGCATATTTCATGAGCACTGGGAAAGACACACTAGTGAAGACATACTTGTGTCTTTGTGAAACACCTTGTGACGTATGTGCTTCGTTGGGTGAAGAGATTTAAGTTATACTGTATATTAAACTTCTTGATTTACAATAAATCCAACTTACAGTGTATTTGTCGGAACATACCTCCATCACAAACTGAGGAGTATTTAAATATTGTTCCGTACTTATATTGATTTATAGTGATTTATTTTCAAAATGTGCTACACTTCATCCAATTAAAAATTGTAAGCACTGGTGATATCCTCAATATGCTCAAAAAGAATGTTGTCTATCATAACTTTTTCATGGTATGATAAAATATAAACTCTTAATCGTCCCCTCCAGCGTTAATGTACTTGTGTAAAAATTGATGGACGCCATTATTGTTGGTCGCTGAAAGAGCTAGGTGTCGTCTTCGCTAAAGCCAAAATGTGTTCATATGACAGGAAGTGCATGTTTCTTTGGTATCAGATGCAAGGTGTTTGAGTTCCAAATGCTCTGGTGCCAAAGACTGGACAGGACAGTGTCACGTGACTACACACGGGGTGGAATGTGTTTAAGGGAATAGTGCATAAACATGCATGGTCGGGAAAGTATGGACAGAATTTAACGTGAGCCGAAATAAGATCTGCAAGATGTTAAATGTTCTAATCTGAGCTCAGGTTTGATTTACTGTTCAGCACTAAAAAAACACCTTATTTTAAATATGACACAAAAATGTTACATGGAAATCTGTATGTAATGTATTCTCAATTGATCTCGCTTTCTTTTTCTGTCTGTCTGTCTGTTTCTCTCTCTCTCTCCTCTATCCTCTCTCTCACTCTCGTGCTCTCTCTCTTTCTTTTTCTCTCTTTATGTAGGCCATTGCTTTGCCTCCTATTGCTAAGTGGCCTTACCAGAGTGGTTTTACTCTCAATACGTGGTTCCGCATGGACCCCCTAAACAACATCAATGTAGACAAGGACAAACCCTATCTGTATTGGTAAGTAATGCTGTCTTACTGTGATAACATTTTAATATGTTAACATAAGTTTTGAGCTCTGGCTTTAACATTTAGTAAAGCCGTAAAAGCGGAACTGGTTTAAACTGAGCAAGCAGCTGTTCCCGGATAAATGGAGGAACATTTCTGAAGGAAGAACTGTTTTTAGTGGGATTGCTCTCTCTCGAAAAAGCCTCAGAGGAGACACGTCTAATTTTGCCCATTGTTGACCTATATTCCACCTTCCTAAGAAATATTTCATGTTTTAAAGGCATGCTGCTGGGTGGTGTTGGCAAATGTGGCTTTTTATTTATACGAGTAGCATTTTGGAAATTTTACAGACGATACAACCTTTGAATGATTGAACTGTGAGTAATAGAGATAAAGAAAAAGGTTATACGAATGTGGTTTATTATCTCAAAATCTCTTTAAAAAAATCGAATTATTACTGTGTTCCAATTATTGGCACTGCTTGTAAGTCAGTTAGAAACATGAGTGATATTTAACTTAAAATTTCTGTGCAAATGAGATTCGAGCGTACAGAGGAAAGAATCAGAAAAGAGTCTTTAACACAGATTTCTCCAGTAACCAAATCCCCTTTTGTGGATCCTCTCCTTCAGTTAATTCCACAGATTTTCAGTGAGGTTTAAATCTGGTATGGTCATGTCAGGAGCTCAATTTGGTTGTCATTGAGCTATTCTTTTTTGTGGATTTGGGCAGAAGCCTTGGATCACCTTCCTGTTGAAAAAGCCAAATACTCAGTTTTATAGTCTTGGCAGGGAAAGCTAGATTTCTATTTGAAGTATCATAGTACTACACGGTTTCCACAATACGATGCGTCCAAGATTCAGAGGAGAAGCAGCCTCACAACTACACAGCTCCTCCACCATTCTATGGGGATTAGGCTCTATATCATTCCTATTCTACAGACACTATATATGAAGAGGAATATTGGCACGCACCCCTTAATTATTGGATTTTCATGGTTCATTCAGTCCCATTGTTACAGGTTTATAAAATCAAGCACTTAACCCTACAATAGTACAAAATTTGGTCTTTTTGAAGAGCTCACTGAATTCAAGTAAAATAATAAAAAATGAATCAAGGAATTCAAGAAAACAATACTGTGCCAGTTTGTGAAATTTCTTCCGACCTATATTGGGAAAAGAATATTTGATACACTGCTAATTTTGCAGGTTTTCCCACAAAGAATGGAGAGATCTGTAATTTTTATCGTAGGTACACTTCAACTGTGATAGACACATTAAGATCATCTAAGATTCAGCAAGAATTCTGGCTATCACAGACCTGTTAGATTTTCTTTAAGAAGCCTCCTACTCTGCACTCATTACCTGTATTAATTGGTTCTGTTTGAACTCGATACCTGTATAAAAGACACCTGTCCACACACTCACACGCCAACCTCCCCAACATGCCCAAGACCAAAGAGCTGTCTAAGGACACCAGGGACAAAATTGTGGCCCTGGGATGGGCTACAGGACAAAAGGCAACAGCTTGGTGAGAAGGCAACTGTTGGCACAATTATTTAGAAAATGGGAGAAACACAAGATGACTGTCTATCTTCCTCGGTCTGGGGCTCCATGCAAGATCTCACCTCATCATAAAGATGATTCAGAGGTAGGTCAGGAATCATCGCAGAACTACACAGGTCAATGACCTAAAGAGAGCTGGGACCACAGTCTCATAGATGACTGTTAGTAACACACTACGACATCATGGATTCAAATCCTGCAGGGCACGTTAGCCCCTTTTCATGCCAGCATATGTCCAGGCCTGTTTGACGTTTGCCAATGACCATTTGGATCTGGGAGAAGGTTATATGATATGATATCACTGTAGATATTAAATGAACAACTGTGAGTGGTGGCTTTCAAAAGTGGAAGAGCCACAGCACACTGAGTGTTGATTGCTCTGCTGATTCAATAACTACAGAATTCTGACCGTCCTCTGGCGTTAACATCAGCACAATAACTGTGCACCTGGAGCTTCATGGCTTGGGTTTCTAGGGGCAATCAGCTGCATGCAAGCATTACATCACTAAGCACATTGCTAAGGGCTGGAAGGTGTGGCACGCTGACTCTGGAAGACTGGAATCATGTTTTTGGAATGATGAATCACACTTCTCTACCTGGCAGTCTGATGGATAAGTCTGGGTTTGATGAATGCCAGGGGAACGTTACTTGTCTGACTGTATTGTACCAGCTGTTAAGTTTGGTGGAGGAGGGATAATGCTATAGGGTTGTTTTTCAGGGGTTGGCCTAGGTCCCTAAGTTCCAGTGAAGCCAAACTTAATACTTTAGCATGTATTTTGGACAATTGTATGCTAACTTTGTGGACAAGGTCTATAGACACATGGTTTAGTGTTTTTAGAGTGAAAGCTGCAATAGGCAAAAAAATGAAACGGCTCCATAGTACTAATGCTTACTGATTTAGAATGGGATAAAAGCTCTTGTAGGTATAATGTGTAGGTGGCTCAATACTTTTGTCCAGGTAGTGTAACCACAGTCTTTTTTATAACAAACCCAGTTGGAGTGTTTTTTGCCAAATAACTTTTTTTCCTCCCACTTAACATTAGATCTTTTTGTTGTCAGAGATATAGTGGCATCTGGAAACTCAATCAGTCCACATGTAATTATTCAACTTGTACCTTCCACTTATAACTTCCACATGTAGTCGGCAATAATTATTGGTGTAATTGAAGATTTGGAGACTTGGTGATTCAAAAGTGCTTCAAAATTTTACAAAACGTTGTGTCAAATATATAACTCACAAAGTAAATAAACCATTACTAAATGAATGGCTTGATTATAACTTTAGCAGTGGTTACAGATGGTATCAGGCATGTCGATTTTTATAGCCATTATTGTATTTATGAAGGTCAGTACACTTTTGCTTTATTTCATTCGGGTATAATCTTCATGATGATGATGGATGACTAGAGTACACCGCTTACAGAAAGTTGGGGATATTTCAAAATGAATATTAAGCAATTAAAAGAGAAGTAATTTGATTATTTTCAAAATTCAAAGTAAAAGAAAGTGCTTTCATTATGCAAATGAGATTCAAACTCAGTTACTGTGATCGAGCAAGTGATATACAGTGTATCACAAAAGTGAATGCACCCCTCACATTTCTGCAGATATTTAAGTACATCTTGACAAAATCGTTATCACTGACAAAATAACGATCTGTATGCAGCTTATATAACAGTGTAAATTTATTCTTCCCTCAAAATAACTCAATATACAGCTATGAATGTCTAAAAAAAAAATGGCAACAAATGTGAGTACAACCCTATGAGACTACACCCCTAAATGTCCAAATTGAGCACTGCTTGTTATTTTCCCTTCAAAATGTCATGTGACTAAGTTACCTGCTACTAAGTTTCAGGTGTGTATAGAGAGCAGGTGTGTTCAATTTTGTAGTACAGCTTCACACTCTTTCATACTGGTCACTGAAAGTTCCAACATGGCACCTCATGGCAAAGAAATCTCAGAGGATCTTAAAAGACGAATTGTTGCACTACATGAACATGGCCAAGGCTACAAGAAGATTGCCAACACCCTGAAACTGAGCTGCAGCACAGTGGCCAAGATCATCCAGCGTTTTAAAAGAGCAGGGACCACTCAGAACAGACCTCACGTTGGTCGTCGCATTGAGACCAAGATTAATTTGTTTGGTTCAGATGGTCTCAAGCATGGTGGTGGGAATGCCATGGTCTGGGGCTGCATGAGTGCAGCAGGTGTTGTAGAATTACATTTCATTGAGGGCCACATGAACTCCAATATGTACTTTAAAATACTGAAGCAGAACATGATCTCCTCCCTCCGGTAACATGGTTGGCAGGGCAGTGTTCCAGCATGATAATGACCCTAAACACACCTCTAAGACGACCACTGCTTTATTGAAGAGGCTGAGGGTAAAGGTGATGGATTGGCCAAGCATGTCTCCAGACCTAAACCCAACAGAACATCTTTGGGGCATCCTCAAGCAAAAGGTAGAGGAGCGCAAAGTCTTGAATATCCACCATCTGTGTGATGTCGTCATGGAGGAGTGGAAAAGCATGCCAGTGGCAACCTGTGAAGCTCTGGTAAACTCCATGCCCAGGAGAGTTAAGACAGTTCTGGAAAATAATGGTGGTCACACAAAATATTGACACTTCAGGAACTTTCATTAAGGGGTGTACTTACTTTTGTTGCTGGTAATTTAGTTAATAATGGCTGTATATTGAGTTATTTTGAGGGAAGAATAAATTTACACTTTTATATTAGCTGCACACAGACTATTTTTGATAGTGTCAAAGTGTCATTTTGTTAGTGTTGTTCTATGAAAAGATATGCTTAAATATCTGCAGAAATGTGAGTGGTTTACTCATTTTTGTGATACACTGCATTCATAGGGGTGAAACTGGATGAGACTACCACACATTGACTGTTCAGTAGGGTTCATGGTCACCCAAGACTGCCAAAACACAGTGATGGCGCATGGACAGGACCAGAGTATTATTATTATTACAGGATAATTATCCAGCAGTTCTTGTGGGATCCCCTTCATATTCATTTTAAAATGTTCCCTTATTTTTGTAAACAGTTTATTTTAGTCTCTGTAAACACTTCATGTTTAACCAAGAAGTTTCTTTTTACTGATCATAGAAAATATTTGTTTGTTTACTTTATTTAATTTTTCATACTTGAGATGGTTTTCTTAAATATTTTAAGTGGCAGTAAAAGCTTTGCTGATCTAAAGTAGCTTCTTTGGAAACAGCATTTTGCAGTCACTTTTTCCACTTATGACTGATATACTCCTGCTATATTCCTGCTTATTTAGAAATACTACTCCTGAATCCTGATTGCCTGAAAGAGAACGGACAGTGGAACTGCTTTTTCCCTTCATTTTTAGCTCTTCTTCAGAGCTGTGACCATACTGATCTCAGTATGTAATCCTGTTTCATGTGTGCGTGTTTGCTGTGGCGAATGCAGCATTACAGAGAGAGAATGAGAATTAGAGCAGCTCTGATAGCGCATCGCCTTATCAACAGAGCCCAGCTTCTTCTGCAAACGTTGCTGCCAAACACCAGCAGCAATGTTTGTCTGAATCCCTGTGATAGCATTCAGCAGCACTGATATGTTCTGGTCTTAAGTTGTTCAGAAAATGTCTGTGTAATCGGAATGCATAAATAGCTGTTCAGACATGTTCTAGACATTTTTATAAAATTCTAACTCTATGTAGTTAAAGTAAAGAAAGTAATGTTATCATTTACATTATTGTTAACAAAGGATGAGATGAAGAAGTGCTTGCTCAACATTTCTACTGTTTGTCTTTCTGTTTTTAGTTTTAGAACTAGCAAAGGCATCGGCTACTCAGCCCATTTTGTGGGGAACTGTTTAATTGTGACGTCTCTAAAGTCCAAAGGCAAAGGCTTCCAGCACTGCGTGAAGTACGACTTCCAGCCTAGAAAGGTGAGTTCATCAGTTTTTAGTATTGGTGACTGTTGGTGAAAATAGACCTGTCCTGTATAAGCATGAAACGCTAAAAAGTGTGCAACTTATTGGTTGGTGGGAAAGGTGGAGAGCTAGTGCTGTGACAACTGGCTTTGCCCCCCATTAAGTTGCACTTACATTTACGTCACTTAGCAGATGCCCTTATTCAGAGTGACTTACAGTTCATGCAGTCTTACAATCTAAGCAGTTGTGGGTCAGGGGCCTTTCTCAGGGACCCAACTGGGGCAGAGGTGGGATTTAAATGCTGGACCTCCTGGTCCATAGTCCCAGTCACCGCATTCTTGCAAAAACAAGGCAGCAATGCACATTAAGGTAGCAAGTTACTGGCCCTTTTAAGATAGCCAGTGTCCGCCAGCATTGGTTCCAGGCACGTGTGTGTGTGTGTGTGTGTGTGTGTGTGTGTGTGTGTGTGTGTGTGTGTGTGTGTGTGTGTGTGTGTGT